>JAHDVE020003036.1:0-50458 GCA_022606495.2 Halesus radiatus | reverse complement strand
CAAAATGTCTGAAAATGGGTACAGTTTGAAAACCGGTGAAAGCAATTATGAACGTTCACCTAAAATTCCAGTCCGAATTTCATATAGAATTTAAAAGAATACAGTTGTGGATGATTGTCTTTTGAAACCTTAAACGTTTTCCTAATTTCTCATAAAGAATTTACAGATAAATCATTCATAGTATTTCTTGAGTTAGCAACCTGTAAAAGTGAGTACTTTTGGGTGCTGACCGTTAAATTGACATTTGAAAGCTCCTAGTTCATTATTATAATGATGTCCCATTAAAAAAAAGCTATACCAATTTTATGACACCAGCGTCCACCTTTCGAAAGTTTTACAGGTCAAAACAGTCAGGTTTTCTGAATTCATGAAGTATTGTATTGGTTATAAATATAATTGTTTTTGAAAGAGAGAACTATTACTGTGTTACGAATAACCTGATCATATTTGAGGTCCTTCTACTTCTGTTATCATTATAATCGAAAATTATTGACTGAACCCTCGACGCCTGTCTGGGAACCCGTCGCATTTATCCACTCAGCTACTAATCGGTAAAATTTTATATAAGTTTTTATGTATAGCACAATTAGAGTGCCTACGCCACATGGGGGCGTTTAAAAGAAATTTGATAGTTTAAAAATAAGTTATGACTCCATTTTTATTAGAGAAACACAGCTTCTTCGATCATGAAAATGATCCAACATCTGTTGCGGTGAAATAAAACGAAGAGTGATGATAATACCGTCCTAAAGACTTTATAATTCCTGCTCTGAGAGTAATATTTGTCTGAAACGTCGGCCCTCGGGGGCAGTGCGAGGTAACATTAACCGCCCGTAAACTTTTCTCCTTTTGTCGTATTTAAACACCGAATAGAAAATCCCCGGAAATGTACTCTTTACCGAACCGATGTCGCCAGCTAATCAGAGCTAAGGCGCACAATATGTTATGTTTAGGGTTATGTGTATTAGTGCATATTTATACACTTCCTACAGTGATAATAGGAGTGAAGCTTTTTATCTTGCTTACTTATTGTTATTAGCGAATGAAGGACAACATCCGTTGATCGAATTTGAATATTCGATAAGTTACTACAGTGTGTTCTTTTTGGTTCCATGACAATTCGGCTCACTTTTGAAAAGTGATATAAAATCATAGAAGAAAATAGCTTAATAACCTAATCTAACCTAACCTAGTTAACCAAGTGTGCTGATTTATCACAGTGTCGAATTGTTCGGTTACCGTTCTTTTTATACGTTGGTTCGACCGATTCCCTTGCATGGGTAGTAGCGGTGGGTCATCAATTATTTTGTTAAGAGCGGTAGTCACGGTAGCAGCTCAATATTTTCGTACGACTCGAAAGTACGACTCAATTAAACGACGGCTCATTTAAGAGCCGGCACATATTAATACTTCCAGTTCATGATCTCATACGACTCTCAGCTCTAAGGCTCCCAGCTCCCAGTGTATAGGTGTAGGTACACACTGTCCAGATGCCGGTGTCAGGCGCCGTTCACATATTGTACAGTGCCTACACACGTGTAAATGCGGTAATTATTCTTATCTCTCTGATAATTTTATATAAAGAAATAGAACAAAGGACCTTATTTAAAGTTGCGTCATCGTAGAAATGCATAAGAATACTATCAAACATCTGAGAAATTTTAATCTTTTATATAAATAAACAATCTCTCTTAAGTGGCTTCAAGGTTTGTCAAAAAGAGTGTCAGTTCAATTGATCTGTGGTAGGCACAAATGAACGACTCGTCGTTAATAGGTAGCACTGGGATTTCAGTTTACGTTAATTTTAACATTATTTTCGTCATTGATAGATTTCTTTCAGATATAACAATCTTGTTGTTATTTAACCATTTTATAAAACGATAGTATTTGATATATTATATAAAATTACAACGTGTCAAAACACTTGGAAAAACTGAAACATTTGATAACTTTTTCTTTTTTAAATGTCACTGGATTTGTCCTTTCTGAAGTCGAATACCACGCTTGAGACATGTTGCACGCATCCAAGCAATGTACTGTGTTTGACTCAACTTTCGCTGCGGTACCGTATACGAATACTAGCTCCCAAACGGACTCTGAAATTGTTTGATCTATTTCAACAGAAGTATGTTAAAATTGAGCTTTATTCGGGCACACATACACGCCCATAATACGTTTCCATCGGTTTATCTCTTCTGCGGAGGCAACATTAACCGGCCGTAAACTTTTCGCCTTTTGTCGTATTTAACCATCCCATTTTCTTGCCAGCGTTTTAACTGCGGGAGTTTTAATTGTTTGCTAAACACTGGAGGCCGTGTGTTTATATGCGACTCTGCGCGCAGACTAGTCCCCTGTCCAGTGAGGCCACTGATTCGTAAGGGGCGATAAGTGATTTGTGAAAGCTTTTGGAAAACTGTATTTTCAAGTTTTTCTTATTGATTAAATTAATCAAAATTAAAATAATCAAAATTTTATAATTTTTCATAATATTAGGTACCATTATTCATGCTTTCTCGTAGAAATATTCTGTAATAATGGATTTTAAAAAAAGTTGTCTGCTTTGTTTGTTTTTTTTTTTAATCTAACGATTTTTTTGGATTCAGTGGTCAAATTTAAAAGGAGCATCTTGGCAATAATATAAACTGCTCATATTATGTAGATCACCACTTCTCACCTACAAACCCATACACAAACACGTACACAAACACTACACATGTCACCCGGTAAATACATGTATAAATCATAAAATACAAAGAAACATATCGTAGGTACCTACTTTGTAAATTTAATTTCTGGAAATTGTTTTTCACTCTGACAAATGTACTGTTTTGTTTCTATAATAAAATAAATAAATATTAGATTTATTCCACCCGAGGACATAAAATTATAATAACAGTATTATAATAATCGTAACTTGACCAAAGCGTTGTGTCAAGGTAGTTTCGCTCTGCTTCCGGTAAAAGCTGCACGGGAAAGCAAGCTTAACGGGATTTTATGAGCGCTTCCGGCGAAAATGGGAATTTCGTCTCTGATTCTTCACCTGCTTTATGCCTTTGCGTCCATTCTACCAGAGCCTGCACAGGTTAGCATAATATTGGCCAAGTTTAGTAATTTTGTTTTTTTTTCTATTGCCAATTTTTGCTTTCTTTTTTCTAAAAACGACAAAATTTTCTTTTTAGCCTTAGTCAGCAATATTATAACTTTATTATTTATTTTTCCCGTTGGTAACAATTTTTAAACCAGTCGTTCGATACTCAAAAACATTGATATGTTTTCCTAAAGCAATTAGGTGCATACTGAATGTGTGATGGAGTGTTTTTTCTAATGGCTTTATAAAACATTCCTTTGTAACATAGTTGTTTGTTGTGTTGTACACCACATTAACACGAAAGAAATGTAAAGATCACAAGAACTCTTGCCGTCCGATTTTTTTTTATTACTTTTCTAGGGAAGGGGGTGCAATCCCAATGCTTCTATCAGTGTAATGGTTGTTTGATATTATTATATAAGAAATATAAAAATAAAATAAAAACATTGTTTCCTTTTATATTGATTTATTACTTTCGTCAGATCCATTGTCATTTGCTACCAATGTTGAATATCGCCACAAATAATAATAATAAAAGAATTCAAGTACACGTAATCAGATGTCGAAAGTGTTATCTACAGAAATTATTTCGTATGGGAGTGCGTTTTCTACTGTAAATAGCAAAGTACAGATTTCAACCTCTTTTCTAGCTCGTGGCTTCGATTTACCCCTCCCCAATTTATGCAGTTTCCCAGTCAGTTTTCATGTATTTAAACAAGTGAATCACTCAATTCATCTGCTAAAAACTTTTAGGCATAAAAACACCAGGATGGGTAGCAATGATTATCTAAAAGACTTCTATGTACCAGTCTTCTATTTATTTATTTATTCCAGAAAGAATTGTCATTGGATTTTTGTTATATAATGCGTCACTGTTTTGTGTATCTCAAGATGGCGACTGACTTGTAATATTTACTTGTGGATGTGACGTTTGAGCCGAGTTTGTTACATTATAGCATTTGGTTCCGTGAATGGTCGCTCAGCTCGACTATGATGCTCCAATTTTCATGTTTTCGTTGTGCTCGCTCGCGCACCCGTTCTGACTTATTTTGTAACAATTAAAGGGATTCGCGATAAAACGACAGACTACTCGTAAGGAAGCACGCTACGCTGATCGTAATACTCGAGTTGGTAACAAGTTGCAAATGTTGCAAGTCAGTCGTAGGCCTTAGTTTTTACCGGTAAAACTAAGCATTTACAAACGGTTGTGTAAAAGGAATGGAACAAATTAATAAAAACAGGTTATTTTTGGTTTAGTTAGGTTGGGTTAGGTTAGGTTAGCTTAATACGTAATTTTTTATTATTTTTTAAATGTATTCTTTTTATATGGCAGACAGAGTATTGCACTCACCGCTTTGTTCTGCTGAAATAAGGACATTATTATTATTAACGCTTCAATTTCTTACATTAACACAACCATTTCAGTGCATGCTAGGGATTTACCGGTAAAACCCAAGGTTTACAAATACTCGGGCTTTTACAGTTGGTAACAGATTTATTTATATTATTTCCCGACTTTCGTCTATTTTTTTTCATTGCTAACCCCGAATAGCTTTACACTCCATACACTGGGGTGGTTACAAAGCTGTTTTTGTATGACAGTGGCCACAATTTGTCAGTGGCTCACCGCCACAGTTAACCCAGACGTGCTTGGCAATTTATATTTTCTCACGCGCGCCATTTTAGGCATTTCGAAGTTTTTTGCACTACGTTCATTGAAACCCGGAATACCTTTGGTTGAAAATTTTATTCAACAAATGGGTAAATATTTGTATTTAGTTTATGAATGAAAAATCACAGCTTTTAACCGAACTTTAAACGTAGTTTTGTTGTATTGCGTGTTTTCTATTGCTAGCAGGAGGCAGCAGCTGTCTGCTTTCAAATGACGTATTTCTTTTTTTGCTATTAAATCTAATAATTAGGTTAGAATGAAATTATTCCATTTGTACATTATAAATGTCGTTTGTTTTTTATGGATTCTATGATTTTATATTCCATTGATATCTCGTAGATAGTTTTATCGGAAAGTATTGAAATCCCGACTAGTGCGGCATGATACTCGATACGAAACTGTAGTGCCATAAAGTTTACCTTTTAGGTTTTATGTCTCATAGTGAGGTGATTTTCATGAATTATTGTAACACAGGTGTCTGAAATAATCATAGCCAGTACTTAATAGCTAAACGTAATAAATACAGTACAGCGAATACAGCATCCACGTGCTGAAGTTATTTACGCAAGTGAAGCTTTATAAGTGATGTAGGCGCGTATGGCGGCCAAGTAAACTCTCGCATTAAGGCACTGTAACTGTAAACCAAGCGAATTGCCCCAGGCCTGTGTTTATGCGAAATGTGTAAACCTAGTCGGTTTTATTCGCTGAGGCCCGAGCTATAAAACAGTGTCTGGCTGCATTTAATGCACCACCTTTCTCAATCAGCGTTTCCGAGCGGTGTTCACAGCTTTTTAGGTTAGCAGTTAGCTTGCACTAACGAGTGTGCTCTTTGCTACAACGTTCGCCGTCGTTTTATTCCTCGCCAATCGCTACCCCGATTTTCTTCATTCATTCTCAGATTTATTCAAATTTAAAAACTCCTTTCACACAAAATCCTGTGCGAATGATTAAGTTAATTTGCTTTTCTTATTTCTTGCAGTATAACATTAAAAAATCTATTAATATTAAATAATAATAATAAAAACGTTTATTTGTCAATAACTTGTTATTTTCCATATTTTATTTTAACGTATAATATAGTTTTAGTACTTGACAAAAAGGTTGCTCAGCCATACATTACGGAGCCCGGAGTGCGGCTGGTTTTCAGCAGTCCCCACAATAATTAAATGAAGTTACATAAAGGTTTATAAAATTTTATGAAGTTACATAAAGGTTTATAAAATTTTATGAAGTTACATAAAATCTCTACACTTAAATAAAATAACAAGCTTAAAAAAAATAATCTAAAAATAAAAATATTAAAATTACTATCATTTCTTTTTACAAAATCACGAACACAAGTATATATTTTATAATTTATCAATTATGGTGTGAACAATAAAACACACAGTTAATAAAAGCATACAATCTAACCCGAAAATAAATTTTTAAAAAGTACACCTGTTAATGTTGAGTTAAATTTGTTTATAGCAGACTTTTAATAGTGTTATTATTTGGATTATCCGTGAGATCTGTAAATATTTTTATGATGGTGGTTTATTTAAATTTAAGTGCCACTCTAGGATTAGAGGGAAATGATTTTTTTGTTGCTTAATGGAGTCTTAGAAATAAAGTATAATAAGTTAAGGGGGTAAGGTTTTTGGTATTTATTCTGTGAACGAGATGACAATATCTGCGCGGAGGCTTGCGAGCGCCGCATCTAGCTTCAGGACCAATATAAAAATATGCTAGGATGTCCTTAAATCAGCCAGAAAGGTAGAAGAGGAGAAGCCCGTTATTGTAGAAAGCGTTTTCATTTTATTTTCTTGAAAAATTCCATGTGTAACTCAAAAACGGGTATACCTCAAAGCTCCATTTTTAAAGCTGGATGAAAACATAACTTCTACAGATGTTAATTAATTCATTGAAACTTTAATTGTAGCTTCTACTTACATTAAATTATCTCGTACGTACGGATTTTACGTTTTATTTAATATTAACTGAATATAAATAAACTCTTTATAAATTGCCAAGTATTACTATCATTAAACATATTTGTAGCCTTTTGTAACGACATTCGATTGGTATATACAGATCTGCTTAACAAACTTGAAAATATAGGGATTACTGAAAATGAACTGACATTTAAAAAAAAAGATACTTGGAATACAGAAAGCAATCGGTTAAACTCAACAACATAACCATCAAATTTATTGATGTCAAATTCGGGGTGCCTCAAGGAAGTATTCTGGGTCCAATCCTGTTCTTAATTTACATAAATGACCTATGTCACATAGAATGTGAAGGAGAAATCATAAGTCTTGCAGATAATACTGTTATTCTATTAAATGGGAAAAATTAAACATTCAAGAAAGCAGAAGTCACTCTAAACAGAATCAAAACATTGCTAGACTCACTCACACTTAATGCTAATAAAACTTCATCACTTTTGAAATAACTAACTAACTAACAAACCATCGCGCCGTTTCCCCGCAGGGGTAGGCAGAGAGGACGGACCGCCAAACAACTCGATCTTGGCATACACTTCTTGCTTCATTCACATTCATTTTTTGAAATAAACAATACTAATAATTCAGATGCAAACCTTAACTTGAAAATTCATAGTTTACCACGTTTAAATGGTGAATGTAATTGTCTATCATTGGAAAATGTTAACCACATAACGTATCTAGGCTTAAAAATTGATCACAATTTAACACCACATTATTTATTTAAATAACGAAATAAAACACTTATTTTTTTAAAAATCAATTAGGAATGTCCTCAGTACAAAAGATTTGATTAAGATCTACATGGCTTTCTGCCAATCACTATTAGAATATGGTATTATCGGATGGGGCAGTGCTAATGATAATATTCTTAATTTACTCATTGTAACACAAAAGCCATCATCAAAATTATACTTAAAGTCCCTGTAAGAACTAGCACTGACGAAATCATTAACAGACTTAACATTATGTCAATAAAACAATTATACTAAAAAACAATACTACTTTACATTCATAAATACAAAAAAACAAGAGATGACAACAATCACATACATTAGAAACACTAGGTCTCAGAGTCAAAAACACATACAACAAGGAACCACAAACACAACATTTGGACAAAAAAACTTCTTATACTATGGTACTAAACTCTACAACAAAGTCCCACTATCCTTTAAAAATCACAACGATCAAAATAAATTTAAAAATCAAATAAAACACTGGATACACATTACATAGGAAGATCTGAAATAGAAAATATATTAATACCAAACACAGACTAATACCGAAACCACTCAACTGCACTTAAAACACCCCACCTTACAATTATTTATATTTTTTTCATCAAGCACATCAATTTAATATAATGTAACTTAATATTTTGTGACCTCAGCACGGGAAATCCCAGTGAGGATATCATTATTTGTTGTTTGGTTGTAAAAAAAGAAGATAATAAAACATTATCATTATTGATTGGGAAAAAATCATTTACCCGGTGTGCGCTTGTTATTATTCGATTTTCTTTCGTACATTATCTACGTTACTTGGTTTAGCCTTTATTCAACAGGTACATTTTTTAGGGAATGTCGATATTAACTACATTAAGTCTCGTAATTAGCGCCCTTGACGCGTAGCTAAATAACGAATGGCCATAGCCCATAGGTACTCAGATTATGTACGGTCAAAGTCAATTTTGTTTGTGTTGACAACACGATTGGTGATAAAAATACAAGGAATGGTAGCCGCTAATGTATATTTCATGAACTCTGTTGATTTTCAAGCCTCCATAATGATGTTCACCATCGTAACCAGATTCGTTGTAAATTTAATCTTTATTTAGATTTTCGTAATTATTCTTTAGGTAGTAACTAAATACCGCCAATGTTTAAATTATTTTAAAAACACAATGAAATGTTTTGTTTTTATCGCAGTGAATCATAATATACACGATTCACACCGTTCGAACATTCTAGCGAATATAAACTTGATTATTTTTTTTTCTTCAATTTAATCGCCAAAGCTTTTTACTGATTTCCAAGAGCATATGTTATTCTTATGAGGGTTAACGATTTATTTATAAAAGCAACCGCTGGCTGTGGAAATGAATCACCGAATGATTCACATTAAGCCGAATGATGAAATACATACTGGAGGAAAAAGCCGCACCTCGTGGCTTTAAAACCTACTTCCGTTGAGTTGTTCTGGACTACAGCCTACGGGGTGAATATTGCCCTCATGAAAGTCAACCTCCGATATGAGAAGGCACCAGTAGAAGTTTTGTAAAACTTCACTCACAATGATTTCCGTTATAGATCTACAAACACATCCAGTCCCGTTCTCAATACTTTTATGTAGACCTTCAGAAGTTTTCTTTACTTAGGTGACAAAATAATTTTATACGCACCCTGCGGGTGCTGTTTATGAAATGAAACTGGGAGGCTACCTTATTATTTAACTTCTGCCAATATGAGCGATCGGGTTTCTAGCACGGTTAAATCGATAACTTAGCAATATCGGATCTATCGGCTTAACTGACGACGGTTTTATATCGATTTCCCGAGCGCGGTTGCTCATAAGGCGTGTAGCTAATAAATATATGAGAAATCGCCCCACAATAGCAACACTGGCGGGTATTATTTTAAATTTAATACGTATACATTTTTTTTCAGTTTCTATAAAACAGTTGTACACTAATGTCAGAGATTACACAGATGTAAAATACATTACTGACTATGAGTGGCATTAAAAATGTCATCGGTCAATGCAGCATCGTTGAGGAGTTGAGTCGCTCTGCTGATTGACGTGTTCTTGTAAGCGGAAGTTCTCACTTTCGAAGCATAAAAGAGTGCATGGGATCTCCCACTGGTATACTTGTTAGTAAAGTATAAGTTGACCAATTTCAACGTAGGTGGATTACATATGGTTCCAGAGATTAACTTTAAAATGTGGCGTGCAGTGAACTCCTATAAAAAAGATAATATTATAAGCCAAACATGAATTATAGTTTTACCACACTTTAAAAAAGCACGCTATTCAAATTTTGTGCTATAAAAATTCACTCGTCCGTATTAATACTATTCGAGAACGAGTCGGAAATGAATCCCTTACGTGCGTTTTGAATTAAGCGTCTATAGGACTTTCTGTTCTAAGTATTAGTTCATACGATCCCATGCTCATTACACTTCAGTGGCAAACCGTTTATCCCTTTAAATATAGGTGGCTTACATATGGTTCCAGAGATTAACTTAAACAAAATGTTTACCTTAAAATATTTTCGCGGGGTTGAAATTAAGCATTCCTGTTAAGAACAAGGATGGATATACGAATGGATTGTCTATGGATCAGCATTCCTAAACCTCAAACGTACATACGAATGTTTACTAAGATATCAGAATGATATTAAATACACTCTCTTTAATTATACATTGGCAGTCCGCATGTACTTTTTGATACCAAAAAGGAAATTAATTGGTCAATGAGGTCTTTAACGCGCAATGACATTATGATAACTCTTGATATTTTGAAAAACTGTCTGAATTCCGTTTCTCCAAGCTTGAACGGATTCAATAGATCGCGTATGCGACGTCTTTCAATTCTACGAGGTTCGTTAGTCTGCCTCTGTACATTAATAAGCCAGTAATTTTGCATAACGAACGACATTATTAAAAAAGTTGCGTATATTGACAGCTAACCGAAGGTTTTTTGTCACCCAAGAGGCCGTGCTAAATTAGGTGGGCTTTTGTCTACCGGCTACGATCGTGCTAGGGCCCTGGTTAGCATTATTGGCGTTTTAAGTAAACTGTAAAAGGCATTACACATACGCAGCGGCGGCTCGTGACCTTTGGGTGAGCTAGAGTGCTAAGATTGAAAAATACGACTTTATTAGTGTTGTTTAAGCTGGAAATTTTATTATTTTTTTTTTTCAAAAATTAAATTTTTTGTATGGAGATTTAGAACAAAAAATTGAAATTAAAAAAAAAATTAAAATTCATTTTCGGCTTCAACAACATCAATAACGTCGTATTTTTCAATCTTATCACTCTAGCTCACTCAAAAGTCACGAGCCGCCACTGGACATACGGAATATTATAGTGACCACAGAGTAGGTAATTACTAGAGATGCCCTAATACCCAAGGGGAAAAAAACCAAAGTAAAGGGGGCGAGGGCCGAGCTTAGGCGGGTCACTGTCATTTGCATCTGCGAATAAATGCATCCCGAGCAAATCTGCTAATGATAAACTCATCCGTTTTTCAATTGTGGAGAATTTATGGCAAATATTCCATTTTCCCGTAACTGTGGTAACAGATTCCAAACTAACTGAAACAGCCAATAAGTGAAACAGGAAATGAGGAAAACGTTCGGCTTGTTTACAAAAACCGAATATTTTGTTGAAGTATTTATTTTGACCCTCTTTGGAAATGTTTTAAATTTGCTTAACGCAGTCAAAATCACGTGAAAAAACGCGGACGGCTTCGATTTCGTATTACTAAAACTGTTAATGTATTATATAATTGAATAAGTAAAATACAGTAAAGAACCGCTTATCTGTGGAATGTAATGCGATTGTTTTGATTATTCTTTTTACTACTTCTATTTTTACAACCTTTAAATACGCACTAACATTGTTTTATTCTTTAAAATCTTTGAATGATCGCTCGCCGCCAGTCAATACACGAATGATGAGGTCATGTATTCATGAAATACGTGAACCGCTTGTTGCCAAATTTAGGTTATAACGTGGTTACCTTATGCCGTCGAAATGGTAGGCAAATTTGGCTATTATGGCACGTCCGAGGACCGAATAAATAATTCGGTCCTCAGTGACATTGACAGTGTAAAAAGTTGAAAAACCATCGTTAACTGTTTTTTTATTGATGACACCAGAACTGGTTTCTATGATAAATACTCGTATGTGTTTTTTTAATGTTTCAAATTATCTTTTTAGTCATGTTTGACTGAAGATTTATATAATGATTAAGAGATATCTTTTTACCAATAAGACATTGCGTAGAATGAGGTGTATGCGTGTTTTATATCATAGGTAAACTAAGGACGCTACCGACTTAAATAGAACGGAAATTGAAAAATTGAAATGGAAATTAGATTTTTTTTATGTTTACCGTATTTTCAGTTGCTGACAACAAAAATAACACCATTACTTACTCTCGCGGTTTTCTTTATTTTTTCGTTATTTAATGCGGCAAATTAGCTTTTAGGTTGCTATAATGATATAAAACGTAGACTTAAGAGCTTTTTATGAAGAGGATTTTATGCAATACCTAGCATCTTGTTAATATATTTCATTAAATCTGGATGAATGGAAATGGATACCAATATTGTTTTTACAATGCAATATGTTGAATTTTTAAAAAACCTGGAAGTCGCGGGTTCAAACCTTGGGAAATCTAAGAAATTTTTATTCATCAAATTGTGACGATAATTAGGTAGTTCTAAAATAATTTATGTGATGAATGTCCCCTACGTCCTTTGCCCGTTTTGAGCATCTTTGTGCTCCCCTGCGCCCCCATGATTACAAACGCTCTCCTTTCACCCCCATATCCCAACGCCGCCTTTGAGTCTCCCAGCGCTCCCGAGGGGGCGGTAGCGACCGTTTTGGAAATCTCTGACACAATGGCTATTTATTGCAAATAATTGTGAGCAAAATAATGGTTCCACCCCATTATGCGAGTTGCAAGTACCAAAATACATTGTCGTTTACGACATCTTCTGTTCGGACGCACATCCCCACTTCTAAACAGACAAAACTTACACAGAACTTTTACATTTGGGAAATTCCAAAATAATGCTTTTTTAAAAATGTTTTTCTATTATAACCCCCCTTCCCCCTCCCTCCCTTAATTTAAAAGTAGCAAAATATACTACACTGTTACAATTCTTTATACATCTAAATAGTGGTTTGCCGTTATTGTCTTTATAAACATAAGTACTAAGGTCCAAACATATTTACTTCGTTTTGGTCCGATGACGCCTTGTTTATTCTATTGGTCGTTAGATGGCACTGAAATTACAATAATAATATGGCGGTTATTTTTTAATTTGTAAAATTTTCAGCCGGTGCAGCCCCAGTGCCTTGTGCCATTGTCAACAATGCACCATTAAAAAAACGCTTTGCTACAATAAGGAACTCCAATCCAATTTTTAAATTTTTTTAATAATAGCGACGTTCAAACTTAAATACCAGTATATTTAGTTTTTTTTCTGTTAGTTTTCATTGTTGAAATATTTATGAAAGTGTCAATTTTTCAAAACCCGCCAAAACGCTCCAAATCTATGGCCGATCGGTTTTGATCAGTTTTGAGGTTAGAATGTCAAATGTCAAAACAAGGATAATCTTTACCGTACATAATTATATATTCTATTCATGGTAAACCATAACTAAACATAACTATTTCTAATTCTGAAACTGTCAATTCATGGTGGAATTCTATATTAAAATGTTTTTTTTTAAATTAAAAAACCTTTAACTTTTTCTACTTATTTATTTTCGACCGGACCGGTTTCACCCTATCACGGGCATCCTCAGACTGATCTGAAATATAAGCAATAAAATTATGACCCTTTTGGAAACTTTAACTCAAAGAATAATAATAGTATTGATCATTAACATTATCGTAATATCCTTATTGAGAATTGGTTTGATCATGAATACCCTAATTTCAACAATTGTTTATATTGAACAAAAATTATAGAGCTTAATGTCACCCAAATTAAGTTAAAATCTTGCCAAAACTAAAAGAATACATATCGAAAAATATTTTTTTTCATACTAATCTAAAAACAGAATGCTCACATGACGTCAAATGTTCCAAATGAAACGGTACCAACATAACACGGCGTTTTGGTGTGCTGATTTTTTTTAAATTTTGAAATAACGATTTATAAATTCTACGCATAATTTTATATATAATGAAAGTTATATATTCAGAATCGTTGTTTGCTGATCTATATGAATATATATTTTTAAAGTCATTGTATTTTTTTACTGGAGTTCCTTATTGCGTCAAAATAAGGAACGCGGCCATCGTAATATCTTATTTCGTTCGTGAATCATCTCGCCTGGCTAATTTAAAATACATTAATAAAGAAAATGGGCGTAATGTCTGCCTTTTAGCGCTTAGACTTTTTTTTATTTGCTTTTCCGACCCGAAAAAAAAACCCAGCCTGTCGGATTATTCGAAACACTTTACCTTTAATTTTGTTTTAATTGCCTCTCGACCTTATCAAAGTATTTGATGAGCACTTGAATTAATTGACCTTAGTTCACAAAGATTTTTCATATATTTTAAACATATTAATATAGCACGTAATTTACAAGATGAAGTTTTAATGAATAATTTATTTAATTTTTGGGAGATATTATATTTCGTGTAATTTAAAATGTTGTGTCGGAATTAACATTTCGTGTAAATACACTCGCTTCACTATCCTGCTTCGCTCGGGATTTGGAATCTTTTATATAATATTTTGTAGGATAGGACGGGGCTAGTTGAACCAGGGGGCTTATTGGGCCCCGCAAATGTTCGTAGTAATATGGTTTAGAAATACAGTTTAATACATTTCACGTGATATGGGGCTTGTCTTGTCTTTTGATGGATATTGTAAAGATCCGTGTTCGTGTTGGAAATAATAAGAGATAAAAAAAATGAATAAGAGTCCAGTGTTCGAAGTTTTGGCTAGCTTAGATAAATAGATGTGTGAGAATGGTGCATAGTTTTCGTATATTTTTTCCTTTTGGATCAAACTTTATTCTGATATAAAACTTATTTAAAGGAGATGTTTATCTAAGATAATGTATAGGAATAAGTCTGGTTCCGTCTAACTTATTTTTATCAAAGAGATTATCAGATTAACAATTTAAACGATTAAATAAAACACACTTTTTTAACCACTATTCCACTTTTTATTTTTGTCCGCATGGACGGAAATTAAAAGTGGAATAGTGGTTAAAGAACTGTATTTTATTTAATCGTTATAATGGAATTCCACCATTTATTAACAGTTTCAAAAATAGAAACAATTTAAACACTATTAATCACAGCGTCCACCGTAGCAGCACATGGGAACAGTTATATTGTCAAATTAAATTTTGATTTATAACGTAATATTACATTCAGTAACAGTTTGTAATTTTTAAAGTTTTTTTTGTACGTATTTGTGACAAATTTATTTCATTCCAATAATACTTTTTATACATACCTATTCGGGAACTTATCTTTCAACTTATTAACTCCGGCGTATGTAAATATTCCCATATTTCAGAGCATCTCAAAAATCTTCACTCGTTCAAATGTCCCGAATTAATCCAGTTCAAGCTTTGCTGGATGGTATTTAAACCAATTGACGGAACCGCTCAGTCTTACTTATCAGAACTGTGTATTCCTGAAAATTCCAATTCACGATAGTTTACTCTTAGATCAGGGACGTCATCAGCTATCGGAAGGTTGAAGGAACCAAAGCGTAAGTCAAATACTAAGTTCGATGAGCTTTCTTTCGGCGTGCCATACCCCAAAGCCTGGAATAAACTGCCACACGATTTAAGATTGATTAAAGACTCGACAGAATTAAGAGCGAAACAAATTCCTCTCTTCAGAAAGTCTTATCCATAAATATCTGTGCTAGCCGGTTAGTACCCACTTAGAGTAATTTACAGAAAAGTTTTTTTATAGTCCGCAACATCCTTAATAACTGTAAATATTTGTAAATATAAATAATTACTATCGAAAACTTCATTTAACCGGAGTATAATTTGTCGCTATCCTAGATTTGAAAAAAAAAATTAATAATTCAAATGAATACCCGCTCTTCTTTGCCACCAACCTTCCAATAAATGTAGTATAAATGACAAATAAGAATATAACAGCAGCCGCAGTATCACTGAATAATCACGGAATTCACAAGACAATGAGACTAAAATGGCAAAGAGATGACCGGATTCATCAGTGGCTCGTCCAGGAATCAAGAGCTTTCTCCTTTCAAAATCGGTCCCAACTGCTTGACAGGTTAGACAACTGTCCGGCAATAATATTTATGAATTGGTACCAACATAATAGTGAGTAAAGGGTCCCATCCACAGATACTATGATCAATTAACTTCCCCAAAACGAGCAATACACAAGATAAACTTGTTACGCATTTTTATACGTAACAGACTTCCTTCAGACTCACACTCCGCTTGGGGATGTCATAGTCCTCACTAGCTTCGGCTAGTTGTGACTATTGTGCGGTGTTTACGTAAAGAAAAGTATCAAAAACTAATTTTTGTCTCTAGATATCTCAAAGAAGAAAGCTTTTGACTTCAATACGATACCATAATATAATGTGTTGTAATAAAAGTGAGATGAACAATAGTTTCAGTATATATATATATATTTTTTACAGTAACTCCACACAGGAGACCCTGAGGGAAATAATTTCCCTCAAGGCCTATAGCATCTTTGGGGATGCTATGTTGAGGGAAATTAATATCCTTGTAATGACGGGTTTCTCTTCACGTTAGTTTCGTAGGAAGTATTAAGTACGAGTATTTCGTTATACGGAGATAGAGCAGGCATTCTGTGTTTTCAGGGTTTTTATATTTTTATTCTGGTTTACAATGAGAGGATTTGTATGATTAAATTTTTTCGAGATAGTAACTGTTTCAAGATGGGGTAGTTCCACGGCCCCTGTACAATTTACTTCCAATAAAGATTTAAAAAGGTGGTTATAAAAGCAGAGTTACAAAAAGTTACGTAGTTTAATTCTGCCGTTCTACAAATGCTTTTCGCGCAATGGCGGCTTGTGAATATCTTTTTTTTTTAAGTAAAATTTTATAATAATATTATTGGTTTTTGTTTAAAAACGGTGTATTTGTAAAAAGGTTCTGTAATTATTATTACGAGTGAGAGCTGTATTGATTTCCGTAGGCATTAACAAACTAAAATATCAGAACTTAAAAATAAAAAATATAGACACACCCATTCCCTATATATATTATTAACACGTCGTAAATGTTACGTTTAAATATTAACTATTTACAATGAACCATTTTGTACAAATGTTCCATGGATAAACCTAACTAACTAACTAACCATCACACCGTTTACACGCAGGGGTAGGCAGGGACCGCCAAACAACCCGGCCTTAGCATACACTCCATGCTTCGTTCACATTCATACATCGTCTCATACATACTCTTCTGTTATTCTTACTCATGACATGGCCCGACTCGAGTATTTGGTGCATTTGATAGTGTCATGTCTTCCTCGGGCGTTCCCGACTTAATACACTCCTCTCTTCATTCATCCGTTTTACATTTTTACTCTTTCTAAATCTTACTAATTATGCTCACAGCAGTCTTGCATTCTTACATAGTTTTATCACACATACGCCGTAGGGATCTCATTTCTACAGCATTCAGTCTACTTTCATTCTTCCTCTGCCAGCTCCATGCTTCACTGCCATACATCAGGGTTGGTATGAGCACTCTATCGTGGACTACTAGCTTTACAAAGCTGGAAAAACTTATTTGCTTAAGAGGAACGGCTGCGCTCCCTGTTTTATACAAAACTTAATTTTGGATTTACGGCTAAAATACCCATCCAAAATTAACTAACCTTTTTTTTTAAATTAAAGGTTTTATAAATATCTAGTACGGGTTAGAAGTATTTTTATTTTAAATTACGAAATATAGGCCATTAAGGAAATTAAGTTTTTTTTTAATTGTTGTGTTTGCTATATAAATTTGATTATATAAAAAAAATATATATTTGTAAGTTCTTATAAAAAACATTTATGCGCGTCGATATTTTAAATTTAAAGTCCATTATAATGCTTACTTTAACATTTTATTTTATTTTATATTTCATTATATTTTCATATTAGACGTGGTAAAACTAAAATTACCATTAGCTCCCAAATATTTGCTAAAGTTGCCTTTGAAATGGAGAAAATTTGATTTCTTTAATGACCTTTATTTTGTAAGTTCAGAAAAGAGTTTAAAAAAATACATCTATTCCGTTCTAGATATTTGCTCTACCATTTGATTTAAAAAAGATCATGCGGTTTAGGTGAGTATTTTGGCCTCAAATCCAAAATTAAGTTTTGTATGAAACAGGCCGGGCAGCCGTTCCTCTTATAGCAATAACTTTGACACCAACTTACACATAATTTGATTTTGAAACATAACGCCGTCATCCAATCAAGCCTTCAGCAAATTATATTCCCTGCTCGGTATATTTATCCCATCTATTCAGTGTGCCTATTTGTTGCAATGAATATGTACTTCAAGTTTGAAGAATCGTCACTCATTGCTTGTGACTATGAGTTTGTGAATCGATCTAGCAACATTTTCTCTCTTCCGTGTGTTTTCAATCAAAGCGTCAGTTGTCCTGTGTGACTACAAATTATTGCAAAAAAAAACAGTTAGAAAAGCTCTTCACTTTCGAAACTTCTAATTCCTAGAAAGCGCGGGCGCGCGGAAATAATATAACGGAGAAGTCCCTTTCAAGGTTCGTCGTAAAAATGCAAATCATCACCTCCGCGTGAAGCTCGTTGGGTTCGCTGGGTCGGAGGGGTGAGGGGTGGGGGGGGGGGGAGGGGGGAAACTTTCGACGGCCAAATTAATTTAACTCCTGAATTTCCCGTTGTCAGAAAAAAACGCGAATACAGCTAACCCATGCATTGGACGTTTAAGTAATTTATTGGGCGAGTTAATAAAAAATGAAAAACAAGAATTCTACTGCCAAATATATATATATTTTTTTATTTATCTACGTACTATTGATTGTTTGTACTATGTGGAATATTTGTACAGAATTAATGTTATTGCTCTAATTGCTTACACCTTTAAGGTCTATTCAATTCTACAGGCACGGTACCTGGCAGACACGTAACGTGGCAGACCCAGACTCGAGTATTCATATTACACTGTGCAGCACAGAACAGACGCGAGTGCCTGTCAACTGAACGCAAGCGTCTGCCACACGTTTGATCATTTTATAAGCCTATTATTCCCATAATTATTATTATTTTATAACCTATTCAATAAAATAAATTTTTCGCTGTCCATCTTCTTGCTTTTAGAAATATCTGTGTCTATTGACGCCAACTGACGGCTATGCCAAGATGGCGGTGCAAACGGTGTGTGTGTGCATACTAACTTCGCAGGCGCAGACGTCACCAGCAGCCACCAACACCGTCAAAATATTCTACCAAACAATCTCGGTCGGTGCTGGTCCGTGCATGCGCGGATACGTTACGCTTACATACGCTGTAATATAATTATAATAACTGTAATATAATAGTTAATGTAAGAAACGTTGTCAAGAAAAAAATGTTGTCGTATTTGCACTTTCTGCACTGCACATTTATTAGCACCGTTCTGCATTGCGCGGTGCTAATAAATTTGAACAGATCTTTACTCTTCTGCTATTTTCCACAATAACTTTTTTGTGGTTTTTTTTATGGATAGAGTTGTAGATACTCCAAGTATCACCCTGGTGAAAGACCACCACTCAGAATCGACACGCGACTTGAAATGGCTTTAGCCGTGTTTAGTAACCGGCTTTGAACATCCAGTTAATTTCCCATCTTCCTCTTCGCTCTGTCCACCCCCCCCAACAACTTCCTTCAGCCTCACAACATACCCCAATTGGGGATTATTGTTTTTTTTTTTAGAGATATATAATATTCCCTTGACGTCTTAAAAATAAGGTACAATAAGTTTTACAAGGAGCTAAAGGTTTTTAGCCAGAAAGGCAGTAGAGGAGATCGTCAACTTAGAAGATCATTTTATTTTATGATGCCAGGTATTGCAGACTATAATTTTTTTAATTGGAAAATGCTATGTGAAGTTAAAAATGACTGAAATGAATGAAATCTAAATACTGCATTTTCCAAACTGATCGGAAACTTAAATTCTGCAGATGTTAATCAATTCATCTGAACTTTTAACTATACCTTTAAAATAACAATGTATCTCGGAAAGTACGCACGGATTTTACGTGTCATTTGATTCTTTTTTGTTTAATTATTTTTCCACTTGATTTTACGCCAAAATTAAACTTTTTTTTAAAACATCCCATCGCCATTTTTTTTAAAGATTTTTTTCCGTACTTACCTACTTTATGAGATAATCTTATGCAGGTCTAAAAACTTTTTAGTTTTTTGTTCCAGGTAAAAAAAAAATGAGGGAGAAATCTTTTCGGTGGCGGAAAGATTTCTCCCTCGATTTTTTCTTTCATTAGCTAAATTCCCATAAAAAAAATCGTTGAAATGAAACTGCTTTCTTCGGGAGCCAGGGTGGCATTATCCCTTAATATTATTATTTGTATGGTGTATTTTTCGATCAATGCCTACCATTTGCATGAGATAGAAAAAGATGCCGGGAGTTTTCTACTACCAATCTGAAAAGGGATTCAGATCTGAAAAAAATCATAAACACGAAATAAGCAAACCGGAGCCGAGGTTGACGAGAAATAATTGCTATATATATATATCACAGTCGCTGGTCGGACTTTATAACTTTCGCATTATGTGTGGCCATGTGTGAATAATAATTATTCGCGGTTTTACTGGTCTCTACGAACCCGTAAAATGTTCTTGGAGTCGTTAAGTCGAAATATTGTTATACGATTCTCCTCTTTGCCGCATATTTTTATGTAATATAATTTCCACAGCCTTCCTCGTAGGGATGTTAAACTTCATATTTTCGGCGTACCTATTTAGTTTTAGTATTGCATCCGTCATTCAATCCCACTGCAAATCCAACGACTACTATTATTGTGACGTCAGAAATGAATTCTGAAATGACTTCCTTGAAGATTTTGGTCGTAAACGTTGATTTATTGTCGGTGGGATACCAAGCGACGCCTGCGGGCCAATGAATGTTGTTTGTTTTCCGTGAATTTTCTTTTATAACCAAAATTCCCAACCGACATTAACATATTGAATATTTTTCCGTTCCGTTAGCACTGTAAAACGCACAATCGTGGTGTGTTTTCTTTGTGCACGGCGATTCACAGCTACCTTTGCTAGATAGCATCGTTAACGTGGTGCGAATTCATCAAAATGTTACAAGATTTCAAAGCCTTTTGCATCTTTCTGGTAGGTATCTGAGATATTTTTCCTTTTTGTGAGTGGGTGGCGTAAATTGGGATTTACCCTGCTTAGATAGTACTGTTTGTTGCCAAAAAGCTAAAAAATTTCAATACGTTTGAAAATTTTCTTGTGCCAGAGATAATTCCCTTCTTGCGAGTGGGTGACTTAATTTGGGTTCTGCTGATTTGCCACCTAGAAGTTACGATTTAGCAGTAGGAATTATACCTAAAATTTATGACTTTCTTCCATATACTTAAACATCAGACAGTTATCTCTTGATATTACGGCACGGGGTGGGTGGGTAAATGAGAAGGGTTTTATTCAGAAATCGCGTGTCGGAATAAACGTAAACCAAGTGTCGATTTCCCGTAGACTAACTGTGAATAAGTTCTTATTCTCCAAAGTACGAAATATTTAAAGGCGATGATGATATTATTGTGTGCTTGAGTTCGCAACCTCGAATTGTGTGTTTTTTTTATATGAATACCGCTCAAGAGTCCCAACTGCTCCCAACCGTCTGGGGCCAGTGAGACTATGGCATTCCCAATCGGGGAATATTGTGAGGCTGAAGGTATCGGGGAGGGGAAGGATAAGGGGAAGAGGGAGGTGGGGAAATACCTGGCTATTCAGATCTGGTCACCAAACACGGCTAAAAGTCATTTCAAGCAACGTTTCAATTCTGAATGGCGGTCTTTCACCAGGGCGATACTTAGAGTACCTTCCACTCTGGAACGTGCGCAAATACACTATATATTATTTTTTAAATTAACTGTGAAACAACACAAATTAATTAAATAAAATTTACTTGCGCACGCCGGGATTTGAACCCGCGACCTTTGGATTCGCAGTCCAGAGCCTTACCCCTCGACCATGGAGGCCGTCAAAAATGTGTGTAGTGAAGTTTCACGGTGTCTTTTATACAAGCAATGGTTTCAAATCACGTGATCTACTTGGTGTAGGATAATTATAACAGCAAGCTTTTTTACTAATAATTTTGTAGAAAAAACGTGTTTGTTTCGACTTCTCGAATTATGTAATTTTGTCAAACCGCGTGAATTTTGATTAATTTTATTTAATACTCACTAGAGAAGTTTATTTTTTTATTGTCGTTTTATTCACCATCTAGAATATTCTAGACTCTAGAACATGTCAAATACAGTTGTTTTGCATTGACAAAAAAATAAAGTAAAATGGTATATACAAAGTGTATTTTCAATTATATAATTAATAATGATGCCACAAAGTTATCAATCATTTGAAGAAATTATAAAAAAAATAAAAGTTTAGTTTTCAAGTCGCGTCGTTCGTATGGATTAACAATTATTGTCCGATATGCACTTATCTATCTAGTCCGGAATATTCATGCCACAAAGCAATCCTGGCGACAAAATTATGTGCATACGCAATATGCCATCGCCTTACCAAATTGTTTCTTCATATATTTCTACCCACTATTGTAATATCACAATGAATAACACTTTCAAAAACATTATTTTATGTTTTCATTCATCTAGCCTTTCCTTGCTAGATGTACAGGCATACATACCTAGTGGGCGTCTTTGCGTACTTACTCTTTTTACTTTTTACTCCCTTCCGCACACAGATTAAACATAATATAAAATATATCGATTCAATTTCCGAGCTTAAATACAAGAATCACTGAAAATACCGAATAACTTTCCAATACCAAACTGTAGACATGTGACGTACGTATAGGAAGTATCCGCAACTTCCCCCGACGATATTTCAGCAAGTCGAGTTCGAGTTGAAGGCTGTTTGAACATTTTTTATAAGAAATACATACACCCCACTGTTTGCGAAATCATTATACGGACCCTCCCCTTCCGGCCAAACCTTAGATTTCTCAGACCATGGGCGTGTGTTACATCATCGCTTTATTATTCAAGGCACTCTACTACCTGTTAAATTATAATCATTTTCATTTCGAATACATTTTTTAAAAGGTACTAGCAATAATGTACATTTTTCAATGGTTGCTTGTTCTTAGGTATTTTTATTGTGAATTTATTTTGTATCAAAAAGAGCACGCCGATAACACACATTTGTTAGCTTTCTTTAAAACTTTCATTATATTATTTATTGTATTGAGATGAACAGGGAACGGTTATTAATTTGTCTGTTACGATTTCACAAATACAGTATTCCCGTACATATCCCACTGTGGCAATGACCACACCTATAATACCTATTTCCATTTTTTAAATATATTGTGAATATTTCGAAGTTTATATTTAGTGAATCAATTACTTGCATCGGGTCATGTGTCGAGGGTCAGAATAACGGAAGAGTATGTATGAATGTGAATGAAGCAAGGAGTGTGTTTTATAACAGAGTTGTATGGCGGTCCTTCCTTTCAGCCCACCCCTCCCACCTCCTGCGGTGAAACCGCATGGTTATTTTTAATCATTCATCTACATGATTTTAACAAATATTAAATCAAATACGAAACAGAAAGAAACGGGAAAAAAGGAACGATTGCATTTGGGACTCGAACCCGGGACAACGCTCTAACCACTGAGTTAATGAGACCTTATTGCTTCCCGTCATTTTTATCGATATCATATCTCAATTTAGGAATTACCAATGTCGTCTTCAATTTACCATATTTAGTTGTCTTTTTGTATGATTGCAAGGTTCTGCCTGAATTTATTTGCAAACTGGGTAGTTTCTCGGATATACCTATCCTTTTTTATTTATGTAGGACATCTGTATTGACTTTTCCTAAAAGTCTAGAATAAATATTTAATTTATTGGAATATCTTGTAGAATCTTATAAACCTCATTGTAATATTTAATCATTGAAGACGATAATATTAACATATCTCAAATGAAATACGTAACAGAAAACACAAAATGTACAATCATTAGCTCAGTGGATAGAGTGTTTTTCCGGTAAGACTAAAGTCCCGGTTTGTGTCCCGGATGCAACCTTTATTTTATGTTCAATGATTAATTATTATAATGGGATTTATATGTTTCATTAAATTATTTAAATAAATAGGCTATTTAGTTAATTATTCCTTCTTAAATATTTCTATAATTAAATTTATCCACTTATTTTATTACTATTTGTTTTTTTCTTAATTTAAAATGTATTTATTTCTATTAAGTTTACAGTTAAATGCAAAGATAATACAAAAAAAATATTTCTTTGAATTAAAATTGTGGAGCGTGTGGTAAACATGATGGGCACTGTAAAAAAGTTTATAATATATATATATATAGGTTTGTATTTCGTGAACACCTCATTATATTACTAGGAACCTGTGCTGAGGTGTTCGCATGTTTAAGTGTTGTACCTATGTGTATTGCTATGAATTGATTATTTTATTAGGTTGAAGAATTTTTATTTTATTATATTTACGAATCAAACAGTTATACAATATGATAATTACATTATTAAATGAACCTTTAGATAAACCTTCAAAAGATGGGTAATCAATCACCTTTTGGAGTCATAATTAATAAATTAACAATAATTACTTTGTTTAAACCACTGTTTTTAATATACTTTATCCTAACGAGGCGAACTTTGCTTCTGAAACATGTATTGTTTAAACAAAATTATTTTACTCTTAGAAACCAATTATTTTTCGTTACTTGAGCAGTTGTAAGCAGTTAAACATACTATCTTACAAAAAAACAGCTATTATAAGAAAAACGGTTAGAATGAGTAATTTGAATATTTGCGCCATGTGATAAATTCATCCAGTTTGATTCTATGTTTTCAAGGTGTAGTTGAAAATGTCTACATCTCGTATGGTTCAAGTGTTTTGAAGATATGTCCCATTAATGAGTTTTGCGCATACTTAGAATGTTAGATTTACAATGTATGATAAACTAAATAAATCGTTCAATCTGGTATGGCGCGCAGGGCAGGGCAACGAAATGCAATCCTTTCCAACAGATATGATGATTCATCAAGACATTTTACAATATTCTATAAGAATACCGCATCGGTGATTTTTCTAAGTTTATATAGAGCAATGGTATTAACTTTATCATTACTAAAACAATATGACCTGTGTTTTGTAATTTTTTATTGTTGATATTTTCTGTGCGATCAATATACATTGTAATATTATTATAAAAAATACAGATAATAATTGTACGTAGGTAATGTAAATACTGATGAAATGAAACAATCAAACTTTGTTTTAACCACATTTATTTTTCACGCCTACCGGTTTCGGAACAACCGTTCCATCGTCAGGGCAAAGTATATAATAGACAATATTACAAAATTATGACAGAACATACATAATAAGTGTATCAATGGGGGGTGGAGGCGTGATTGTGGATTAGTGAAGAATGTGGGAAGAGATAGTGATTAAGGGAGCGATGAGAGGAAACTTATTTAAGATGGGGCTGTAAGATAGGTTTTTAATATTTTTAATGATGGACTAATTATTTCTTAATTTCCAAGGCTTCTAAATTATCTAAGCATTTACCTTTACTATTAATGTGAAGAATATTGATTTCCGTATTTTTATCAACACTATGATGCTTGAAATAATATGATTAGCGAATTCGGAAAAATTATCATTTTTGAGACATCTTACATGTTCTTTGATTTTAATGTCGAAATTACGGCTTCTTTTTCAAATATAAAATGGGGAACAGTCGTTACAATTTACTTTATATATACTAATCCCTAGTTACGCCCCCACCCTCACTGTGACACTTATTATGTATTTTCTGCTATAATTTTATTATATTATTTAGTATATACTTTGCCCTGACGGTGGAACGGTTGTTCCGAAACCGCTAGGCGTGAAAAATGAATGTAGTTAAAGATTGTTTCATTTGATTATAATGGATAATCACAAAGTGATAGATTCGTACAATAGTATAACGTAAATAGTATTGCGTTCCGTTTGATTTGGTGTTATCAAGTGTTGGAAACGTTGATTATTCAAATCCTTCAAATATAAATCAGTTTTTGAAATATGTAGAGATCATTTAAATGATTTGAGTATTTAAATGTTTTGATAATTTCATTACTCCATTGATCTAAAGTTTTCTATCATATTCTTAACTTATCTCAACTGCATTGTCGCAGTGCGTTGCATTTCGCAGCGTCATCATCACCACCCTTGACATAATTACACGACCAATCTTGATGTGGGGGTTGGATTACGAAGGAGATAAGAGAGTGAGGCTGAAGGCTTAAATCTGTATTTAAAAAAAAGGTCTTAAAAATTTACCTGGGCCAAACCTTTTGGAACATTTCTTCCACCCACATTTATCCCTGGTTAATCCCGGCCGTGTTCATCCGTCTCTAAGGCGTTTCGGTTAGATTACACAGCCATCTTCACACTCCATTGTCCCATTCTTCTCTGGCTGTAATAAATAATAACCCTCGCTTGTGTTCCCAGATTTATGGCCCTGTTTCAACCCTTTTCAAAACGACATCCAGTATGTTCCTTGATGATTTCACAATCAAATTATATGAAACGAATTAAAACAGGTTTCCTTTAGGTCCTAAACTTTGCGAACAGTAGAATATTTGGGGATACAATGTATCGCTAGGAAAAGTGAATAGACCCACGTAATCGGGTTTTGTCAGATTTTTACTGAATTCGTAGCGTTATTTTTTTTAATTTTTTTAATATTTTGTATAAAGATGTTTAGATATTTCAAGATTAAATTATATTCTCTCTCCTTTTACACCAAGAACACGAAATTGTTTGTGTTTAGATTTTTGATGATTTATCATTTTCCACACGGGGGGATATTTATCTAGCTTTTAGACTGGATTGGCGGCAAGGCACTTTAAATATAAAAAAAATTACTGAAAATTTAAAGATAAGCAATATTTCATGGACTATAATAAAACCCGTTAGATATAAATGTTTTTTCCTAACCTACCTAAAAACTGTTGTACATTTTAAATATATTTTTAAAAACTTTTTTTACATCACTAGTTTTATTACCCGCCCTCGCTCGGTATTTTTTTTGCTGTCGATTTCAGCACCTCTTTTTTATACCTTTAAGGAGGAATTAAATGGAATAAATAAAATTTATTTAAAACAAATATATACCTAACTCCAGCTGTCTTGGAAATATTGAAATGTGAAATCAGTAATAAAACGCTAACATTGGTAAAAAAGTGTTTTCTTGAGACGAAATCTCAACCGACCAATTTGTGTTTTAACGCAAGTACCTACAAATAAATCCTGACTTTTGTGTCAAACGATCTTTAAATGTATCTTAGAAGAAATTGTCAGTAAACTACGTAATGCGAATGTTTTGCGAGTTAGCATCCGTGTAATCGGTGAACTGCTCCCTCCTGTCCTAATTCCACTTGGATTTCCACCAGACTAACATTCTGCTCTTTTAACTCGTTACTGCTCAAGATAATTAGCTGCGCAAAGTTCCACTGCAGATGTAGAATTATTAACAGACTAGTGGATCTATCTTATTCGTTGCAGTTAATTTAAATTTGCCAGAGCCCGTTGCACCCTCTGGTAAAAAAATACTACACTTGTAACAATGTATAATTTGACATTGTCTGAATGGTTAAATATTCACATTTGTAATTGCTACTTGAGAGGAACGCACACGGTAAATTTCACTTTAGATTACACATCGGTACTAAGCCATTACTGATTTAAAAATTCAATTAGGTTAAAAGCTCAGAATTAACGATAATGACAATTACAAGCAATCAGCTCCCTTTTATTGTATCTGAAAGATTAGTATTGCTATTTTCAGTGCTCATCCTATACTGTCAATACTGATAGTTGAAATTTTATGTAAATGTTTTCACAAGAAGCAATCACTTTGTGGTTTGACATCATAAATATAACTAACACTTTGTTATAACTGGTTATTATTTTTGCCTCAACGAAACTTGGTCTAAGCGAAACCGGTTGGCGTAAAAATACAATAAATCTGTTGTTTATACCAAAGTATTTGTTTTATTTAATCTTCATATTAATACTTTTAAGCTTTGAGTTTTTTAAAAATGACCAAAAAGCTCCAATAAGCTCAGAATACATCTCGAAGGTAAAATCGTGAGCATTTCTTTTAAGTAAGTTTGGTTTATTTTTATTTTGTATTTTTCTATGTGTCACCACACAGAAGCGCCCCTGTTTGTACGGAGGACAGACAGGGGAACTATATCACCACCCGGTCAGGAAAAGTTGTGAGGCGGATCAAGGAGGGGCTGTTGGAAGGGGTTGTTAATGCAAGCCTTGATGAGGCCCGGATGGAATATAGGAGGAAAGACATGCCAGTAGCTCGTTCCACATACGAGCCGACTTACATAAAAGCGAATCGGCGATACGACCCGTTCTCATGAAGCCAACATCAACGGGTGTTCCGCCCGTGTCCGTCGAGTTTCACGCACGTGCACCGGCGCGGAGGATTAACACTACTAGCTCATATAAGCAGGCTCCATTGAAATATACCGACTCATCATACCTACATTGCGTCTATGCATTAGAGATGCCAATCGGTCTGTTAACAACGGATTGTCAATCAGACGAACCGCCCTCCTTGGCACAGAATCAAGCAAGTTTATCAAGTATTTGAGAGCTCCAGCCCAGAGGTGGCTTCCAAATTCGACTGTTAAACATACTTTTATGGAGTTAGCAGTTGGTGAAAATTGAAGAATCATGTTGGTCGAATGAGATGAAGACGTGTTTTCCGGAACCGCGATGGGTGGCATATTGTGTCTCCAACGATAAAACTAAAGTTGATATCTATTTGTGTTCGTAATAATCATTTACGACTGCAAATACAACACTATCCTTAAGTGACCAGCTCCGGTATGGGGGCTCCATCGAAGCCCGAGTAAAATTAACCTCTCAGAAGCTGGGCGTATTGTACAGGGCCCGCAGATACTTTAATAGTACACAACTGCTGACACTGTACAAATCGCAAGTGCGGCCACCTCTGGTCGGGAGTCCCATACCTGAAAAAACCCTTGACTCTGTACAGAAACGGGCGGTCCGTTTGATAGATTCGCCTATCTTAACAAACGGGTTGCAATCTTTGGAGCACAGACGTCGGGTGGGAATGCTGTCCTTGTTCTACCGGTATTTTAATGGAAGATGCTCAGAGGAACTAGCGTCATTGATCCCTTCAGCACCGTTGCATAGTCGGGAAACACGCCAAACGCGCGCCCAACATTTGCACACGGTTGACATTTGTCACATGAGAACGGGTCGCTTCTACGATTCGTTCTTGTGTTCAACAGATCGGCTATGGAATGATCTGCCGTCCTCTGTGTTTCCTCCATCCTATAACATGGGACTCTTCAAGACCCAAGTTCATTCTTTCCTATACTCTAAAAGACCCTCCACATAGCATCCCCAAAGATGATATAGGCCTTGAGGGAAATTATTTCCCTCAGGGTATCCTGTGTGGAGTTACTGTAAAAAAAAAGTCTGCAATGAAAATGACCCCCCACCTTGTCTCGAATGCTTGACGGTGGGATGGGCCTTCAAAGCTTGATTTCGAATTTGGACACGTCGGGGGACTCAACAGCTGCGCATTCGAATATTGATAACATTAAAAATATTTAAAAAAAATCTTAAATATTAAAAATATATTTTTTAAATCTTCCATCGTTATTTTTGATCCTATACCAGAGGTTAAAGTCTTCAAAATATATTTTCGTACGACTTCCCCAAGTTCAATAGTTATTATTTACGACCAAAACTACATTTATGTCTCATAACATAACATCCTTCTCAACTTGCACATAAGTAACATGTATTGATTCTTTGTCTTTTTGTGTAAATTAGAGAGCATTTTTTAAGAATTATTATTGTTAGCAGCCAACGATTACTGATTTTGAGCGGAACTTTGGAACATATGTGAAAATCCTGTTTGTCTCCTACAACGGCGTTTGATGTCATTAACAAATGTATCATATTAATCAGAGCATGGTGAGAACAAAATTTTTGGAAAATTCCGAATAGGACCGAAGATATAAGGCCTTCATAATGTTGATAATCTCGCCGGCCGGCCGATAAGCAAGACATCACGGTTCATAAAATGACTGGCGCAGCCAAAGGTATTATTAAATATATCACGAATGGCAGTAGCGGAAGTATCTGTTACTGCCATTCAAATTGTGAATTGTACTGAATCGAGATGTCACCGGTATACGTTTTCCAAGTTCACTTTGAAAATTCACAACTTAGTCAGTTTTAGACATATCGAAAAAAAACTTTACTTTAACTGTTGTCAATAGCTCTTCAAATATAATACGTTTTCATCATAATAAAGGTTTTTTTAGAGGTATACAAATTCAAAAGGAAAAAAAACACATTAAAATAATGTTAATGTCTATGATATTGGCTTTATTTAATAGATAATTTCATGCCATTGTTGTATAAATATGATTTAGGGCATATGAGTGCCACGGCTATTTCGAATGAAGCGCAATCGTGCAGTCCAATTTTCGACAACTTTGTCGGGCAACTGGGGCCGTATATCGGCAATAACACGGCGAATATTGATTTCCAAATGGTCCAACGTCTCAGCATAGACTAGTGACTTCACATACCCCCAAAGAAAGTAATCTAATGGTGTGAGATCACACGATCGTGGAGCCCAGTTCACAGGTGTTTAAAAACCAAACCTCAAAAAAAAACACCCTATATAAAATTAGGAGACAACCTCATTGTGTTTAATTTTCGTTGTTTTTATAAATTCATTAATTTTGTCCCATATTCAAATCTCGATGTGGGGTTTGAAGAAGAGGTACCTCTTTAGTGGGTTAAAAGTACCATCGTATCTAATTATTAAAAATGAGGTTATAATAAAAAAGAAAATAGGTTATAGAAAACAAGGTATTCACTTCATTCGAAACATGATAAAACCAAACCAAACATAACCCAACACATAAAATATTGATAGTCCCTTTTCTCTCTGTGTTTCTTTTTCTCTGTTAAATATATTTTCCTATTATTAAACTTACTCGAAAGTATCTATAATTGAATGTTTCTTAATCATTATCCCTTAATTGATTTTTGATTACTGTAACCAAAAAATAAAAATGTATCACCGGTTTCGGATCTGCCTTGGGCACTCACAGAACGGCTCAACATAGCCCAAAAAGGAATAATTAAAACAATTCCGAAAGTCGGACGAAATATTTAAAAACTTTAAAGTTTTTAATATTAAAAAAAAACTTTACTAAAAAAATGTCTTATTTAAACCTTTTTTTTAATATATCCGAATACTCCACTGCCGAACATAAATAAAAATCCAGGCAATAAGTCAAAATATACTGTTTATTCCCTAATTTAATACATCTTTTGGACAGAGGAATATTAAATTTCATGCTGCAAAACTTTATAATACCTTAGCAATACAATTAAAAAAATTATAGAAATGAATATCTTTAAAAATAAAGTCAAAACATGGCTAAGAAATCTGAGTGTTTATGACCTTTCAAAATATATAAAGTCAAATTAAGATACATGGATATTTAGTAAAAAAAAAGTGTAGGTCGCCCCAGAAAAGTTCTCCCTAGTGAGGAGGACTGTGTATACTGTGACTTTATATTTTTGTTATAGTAATATGCATTATACTTACATAATGTCCTCATAATTATGCTTCATACTTAAAAATTATTATTAAAGTAACATACTCGTGCATGTAAAATTTTTGGATAGAAACTAATAAAAAAAAAAAAAAATCTCTTTAAATTCTACACCTACTTCAGATTTTTATAGCAAAACTAAAATATTAAAACATAACTAACCAGTACACATCAATATTTGTTCCACATTAACATATCCACGTGAACACCCCAGCACAGGTTCTCCTAGTAAGATATTCACGACACATAACGTTCCATTCACCCCTCTCAAACCTACCTTACATTATAAAACACCACACAGAGCACCTTTATTATACTTAAAACATATTTTATATAATGTTACTGTATAATGTTTAGATGTAAATAAATAAATTCAATTTCTCTTACGCAACTTTTTTTTCACCCCTGAGAGAACGATATCGAGGAGATACACCCTACTGGAGAATTGGACATTCGTTCATGTTTGTAGTTTCATCTCGGTCGTTAATAAAATCCGAGCTACACCCAACCCTGTACACCCTGTATAATGTATATAGCACAGTGTGTTTCAAATGTCATTGCCAAGTTTCCACAAGTCGTAATAAAGTTTTATGGGGCATATTCGTCCGTCCCTTCTCACTCGTGACTGCCGGAACGTGCTACATGCTCTCTGAATGCCCTGTTTCTCTGACTTTTTCTTCTGAGATGGCTATTATATTAACCAATATGATACCCGTATACATTAATATAAATATATGAATATCATATGGGCATCTAGCAATACGAGGTGTAACACGAAGTACCTGACAGACTATAATGAAGATACATAAAATAAAAAAAATAAACTTTTCCCTTTTTGGTAGCTTTGGGGTTAATAAACTATTGGAACCGGGTCTTCATTTCGATGAGCTTAAAATACAATTTGCTAAGAGTTAAATAATATTCATGGTAAGTTACATGTATAATTAATTACATTACAATATCAAGTACCGGTGTGACAACATTATAATACTCTAACAGTAATCCTGTTTACTGAACATTGAATTTCGTGGATTAAGTGATAAAATATCGTAGAAATTATTTTTGGATATTATAAATAACATCGATTATAAAATTATTGTTACCAGCAATCTACCCACTATGAGTTCTACCTGTAATCAGTGCAACAAGTCTTTGCAAAGGGCTGACTATATGAGTTGTAAAATTCAAGTGCATATAAGTTGTGCCAGAAATACCTCTGAAAAATTCAAGATGTCTGGGGAGAACAGAATGTGTGCTAAATGTAAAACAGGACAATCATCGCTTTCGAGCAATCTCAACTCTCAATTCCTCAATTCTTCTCAGCGAAATAAAGAAAATCTTCTCGCAACTGTGCTCAATACTCGTATATTTAAAACTAGTTTCCTTTGAGCAGATAGTCGTTCACAATAACACCACCATCGAAGACATCACCAATAATATTCTGGTATTAGAAAAAAAAATGGATAAGCCTGAAGCCGAGTTAATCGAATTAAAAAAAAATCGTTACATATTTAAACAAAACAAACAACGAAGGAGAACAACAGCTGCTCGTCAATAACATTGAAATCCTCTGCCTCACCAAAAATAAAGACCAGAACCAACCACCAAGCCTCAAAGATTGCAATAAACGTCGGACAAATCATTAAATAAGAGGATATTGAGTTCATTATTACAGCCAATCCACGCCAGTATTCTCAAGATGGAATATGAGTTAGCTGCTCCCGTAGCGCGCCCTCAAAATATTGTGGCGAGACCAGTATCCAGAAAAAGAAGGATGAGCTTCTCGCCGCCATTAAAAAAATAAGGGAGTTGATTGCAAGAACGTGTGTATTGCGGGAGATAACATTTTTGTCAATGAACACCAAACTGTTGAAAGCAGCTGAAGAATTCAAAAATTTAAACAAATATGATTTTTTATGGGTAAAGGAACTCATAAATATACATAAGAAAAAATGTTACCTCCCCTGTAATCCACGTCTCTGATCAATACCAACTGAACAATCTTGTACAATATTTTGTTTAAACTGAATTTTATTTTTATATGACTAGTTTAGTGTCGATCATTCCCCGCTGCAAAATAACATCGTCGAAATCGCTCCTTGTGACCGAGGCTTTACGCTGGTCGTTTTCCAACCAGTATTTCCGAATTTCCACGTAAATTGGTACAAAACCACTTGTATTATGAAATCCCAAACCGCCCTCAACTTTACATAGTCCCTATAAGTTACAAGTTACCACTGAACGGACAGTCTCAAGAAGTGTGGTCTGTACCAATTCAAAAGAAAACCGACGTCACAAGTTTATGTAAGACTTTTCTACTCCTAGGCTCCGAATAGACCGATGAACTTGATTATCTTAGTTCAAGAAAGAATTTTGATTTTTGAAATTGTTTGATCAATTTAACAAAAGTGATAATTGAGATTACTTCGGGCACGCGGACACGCCATCCGCACACTTTATTTCATCAGTGGAAGTTACGAACTATAAGACCATCGCACGTCGTGTTATCCGTAAAGTGTGATGTTGACGATTTCATCAGCTTCCCCGCTGACAGTTTGGTGCGGGCCAGAGTGAGTGGTCCCGCTGCGGCCTCTGCGTCCCACACCCCTCACCTTCGACTGATGTCTCCCCGCGAGACACTCTATCATGGAGCGACAACTGACAACGACAGACAGCTTGGCGGGATGGATTATGCTTTGGAAATTGACCCTGACTTGAGCTGCTTTGATTTTGTTACCATTTTATTAGTTTTACTTTAGTCACTTAATATTTTTCCACACACTTGGAAATCAACGTTTGTAGTGTCGAATGTACAGAAAACGCCTACCTCAAATTGAATCATGATAAAATTGCATGTTTTCAATTATCCAAGAGAACTGATTAAAGATTTATCAGCACAATTCTTTATGATGCTGAATTTGACCATGACTTATATTGTTATTGTTTTACTAACATTATAAAATAACACTTAAAAAAAAAACTTTTTTACAATGGAACCTTATACGTATAATAAATCTATATCCATGATCATTGAAATTTTTTTGTAATAAGTTCACACTCGATTTAGGTGTTAATGAAAAAAAATGTAACATGACGAAAAAATACTGAAATTATTACTTTACTAATACAATTTTGAAGCATGCTATTTCTACTACATTTTTTGTCATTTTTATTTATTACCACATCAAAATACATTATGCATATATAATCAAAAATTCTATTGTCAACATGGATACTAACATATAAGTAATAATAATGTTTACTTTTATGTAATCTTATAATTTCTTCATGGTAATTAATACCTCTCTAATTGAGAAATTTTCGTGTTTAAAGAAGGAGTTACTATCATGAGTTATATAATTTTGAGATTATTACTATGAACACACATATTTATATATATCTAGATAACTTAAACCACCTTTCCATCTACTCTAGTCCTTTTTACCTTTATCCCACTCCTATTTTAACCCCCACCCTCCCCTCCCCCGACTGACATAGTTTAAGCTAATTGATGTAAAACTGTATATTGTCACACTTTACTCCTCTTGTTTATCATCAGCAGAGGAAAATTTATAATTGGCATGATTTATTGTTTTTATTGTTATGTATATGTAAATTATGGATTTGCTGTTAATTTTCCCAAAAATTAATAAAATAAAAATATCGTCACTTTGGTTGGTTGACTGTCATTTTTTGCAAAAATGACTTTGGAATGCCAAATCATTTCTTTTGCTCATTTCTATAACCTAAATAATTTTCATAGATACTTGTATAACGAAGTTCTAATATCAAGCACTTTAAATATCCATTTATTTTACATGTTTTTAACATCAGTTAGAATCGTGTGCAATTTTGTGTAGTTTCTAGGCACACTTCAGTTTATAATATTTTCTTGATTAAGTTTTAGGGTATCATGTCGCGTTGCGCTTTCCCCTCCTTTAGCCAACGTTTCGGACAGCGTTACATTGTTCAGCAACAAGGCAGAATACGCCAAAAATTAATCAAGAGAATACTTTTGGGCCTGAATATCTCAAATCATATAATAAATGATAATAACAATAAAAAACATTTGTTTGTCAGTAAGTTATTTTACATATTTTATTTTAACATATTATATAACTTTAGCGATTGACGAGAAGTTCACTGCTCAGCTATACATTCCGGAGCCCGGAGTGCAGCTGGTTTTCAGCAGATTTATACTTATTACATATTTACATATGAATATACATATTTAAAAAAAAAATTAAACGCACGTAATACAATTATGATACACACTTAAATTTAATTTGCGGTAAAGTGCATTTAAATTTTTTTTAAAGAAAATCGCGGACAGACAGACACACAAACATTCATTTATATATATATAAATATAACACATTGTAACACGATGAATAAAGATTTTATCCCTTGATAGGCGTAATGGAGTTGAGAAGCACTAGTTTTAAATTTAGGAATTTCTAAGTTGCCACGTGATCTTGGTCGGTTACTTATTTTTGTTGAAGTTTTTGAATTGAAATGGTCTTTGTGAATTTGTAAGTAAATGATAGGTATATCCGATACACTATTTAGTTTGCAAATATATTCTGATAGAACTTTGCAATCATACTGAAAAAGGTAGCATCCAAAAAATTGGGAATTATTTGGGAATACGATAAAATTGGGAGTCAGTCTTGTTGGGATAAAAGAGATGATCTGAATTCGGTTCTCGGCTCGGTTCGGTTGCGATCGTTACCTTTTTTATTTTCTATTAAATATTTCATTGAGATTGGTTAATATTATCTTCTTCAATAATTATATAATATTACTTTTCCTCTCTAAAAAAATAATGAAACTCTGTGAAAAATGTTGAAACGGTATGAAACAGTTTAGATCACGATAATTTTAAGCGCTTTTAATTTCCATTTAAACCGGTGGCTAACCAGCGAGCCTTCGACGTGCGTAGTTCAATTAATAATATACATTACGGCTGGTTTGGAACATTTCTGGCATGATATGGGGCAGTTAATTCGGAACGTGAAAACAAATTCAATTGTATGTTTGATCGTTTTAATTGGAACTGTTCAGTTAACGTAGTAGGTTATTTTTTTTTGTCTTTATTAGTGCTGTTGAACTTGACTAGTTTAAACGGCTGGACTAAATAAAAGGGTTTTATGATATTTTGATCTCAAAACGTTGTTCGCAAATCCTTGTTATATAAGTAACTGGATAAAAACCAGTCAGTGGCTGAGATGGTAGCGCGTCGGGATCCCACCCGTCGTGATTTCAATGCCTCGATGGGTTAAGTCCTTAATTAGTGTGATGGTCGTGGAATTTTCAAATATTTTCAGGTTATTAGTAATCTGGGAATATTTGTCATTCTTTAAAAAATATATAAATATATATATATTTTTTTTTTTAATCTGTAATACGCAAAAAAGTGTATATATAGTAGTCCCAGCCAGAAATGGTAAGTGCCTCATCGATGATTGTTCTGCATAAACATCTTTCTTCTCATGCGTCTTATACGAAAACGAAAGACAGAAGACGACGACGCTTGTACGATCTCTCCCGGGACCATATACTCGTATATATCTCGACGGTTCCAACGTAAGGCGTCGAATCTGCATTTTTGTAGGTTAACAGGAGAGTGATTCAGTTAGATTCGACTTTCTACGCCGGATTTCATCGTGCAGTTTCGATTATTCTCATTTCCAAAATCTCAGGATTTCATCGTGCAGTTTCGATTATTCTCATTCCCAAAATCTCAGGATTTCATCGTGCAGTTTCGATTATTCTCATTCCCAAAATCTCGGGATTTCATCGTGCAGTTTCGATTATTCTCATTCCCAAAATCTCAGGATTTCATCGTGCAGTTTCGATTATTCTCATTCCCAAAATCTCAGGATTTCATCGTGCAGTTTCGATTATTCTCATTCCCAAAATCTCGGGATTTAGAGGAAGATTTTTACCATTCCAATTTATTTAACCCCTCAACGCATAGTGGTATAAAAAATAACCCATCTTTTTTTATTTTGCTGCATGGTGGGATGTAATTTATACCACTTCGAAAAATTAAAACCACTTGAAACACAGCGGTTTAAATTATGTCCCGCCCACTCCAACGGCTTACTATATCGGCCAATACACGGTACATACGTACTTTTCGAAGTTTTCGAAATTCTGTGCAACACAAGCATTTTTTTTTATTTCAAATCTTGTGCGTCAAAGGGTTAATTTTTTTTTGAATAATTAAATACAATAAAACGATGAAATTTCGTATATTCCACGCTGATATTGGGACCGTTAATATGTATAGTATACAATAAAACCATACTAATTATTGTATTAAATTAAAATGTTTGTGAATAACCAACGTGTACAAATTAGTTTATTAACGATCAGCAAAAAAAGCTACGTATTTTACAGGCAGCTAAAGCAATAAATACTACATATGATTAATCTGTCCATTCTATACGGGTAATTAGTAGAATGTGTAAGGTTTCAACAGACAATAATCCTCAAACTGTGATATTTTAAATTGTATATGTTATACGATATATGGAATTTTAGGTTTTCAATAGTTTTCAAACTGCACATATTTTCAGACATTTTGGGATGTATTTCATAGAATTTAAAGATTACATTTCAAGTGTATGTATTTAAAATAAAATAAATATCCACCCTGAAACAAAAACGATTACCACAATTTTACTTCATTAAACGCAGTAAAAACACGATGTTTCGAAAACACATGCCCTTTGTTTAGGGAAATTGTAAGAAAATTGTCACTTTTTATATCGTTCATGCAATAACAAATACGGAACTAATTTTTAAAGTCGAACCCAACGACCCGTTAGGAATTATTCCTTCTGGTTATTTTTAGGATTTGATTCATCGTATCCGTCAGTGGCGGCTTGTGACTTTTGAGTGAGCTAGAGTGCTCAGCTTGAAAAATATGACGTTATTGATGTTGCTGAAGCTGAAAATGATTTTTAATTTTTTATATTTGAATTAAATTGAGAACAATTATTATTTTTCTTTCGAACGCCGAAAAATCACGCATTTTCCTCGTGATAAAAGAAACGATAAAAATACTCTTTTAATGTATAGACGACCGGTCATATTTAGCCTTAAAAGGCTCGAGTGGTTACGGTTATTTTGCGTTCGATTAGTTTTTTCTGATTTCGGAAAGCGCCCTTGAGCACATACATGCTGTGTACATACATCTGTAGGTATTTCACGAAAATGGCGCACCTCAAAGTATTATTGGTTTATATACATGGTTTAAAATTAATCTAATGGGTTATACGAGTATTGTGGCTGAAGGGGGAGGTTGGCCATTATTGGTGCTCGATGTGATTAAGAGGAACGGCTGCGCTGATTTTTTTAAAAATTAAAGGTTTAGTAAATATCCAGTACCTATTTTATATATTTTTGTTTTAAATTATGAAGTACAATCCGTGAAAAAAAAAACAATTTTCTTAATTTTAGAGGCAACTTATTAAAAATTAATCTCGGGTTTATGGGATTAATCATATTTGCTATGTATATATGATTACGTTAATAAAAATACAAAAACAAAACATTTAAAAAAAAACTTTTTTCGGGACGATATTTTAAATTATGTACGGCAGATTTGTGTTCCAACATAAATTTGTCGTTTTTTAACTTAAGGCCACCATAATGCTTATTTTAATATTTAAAAAAAAAATTGTATTTCATTATATTTTCAAAGTATCTAGTAAAACTTTTTTTTTAGATCACCGTTGTTAGCTCCCAAATAATTGTTAAAGGTGCCTCTAAAATTGCGAAAAGTGCCTCTAAAATTGTAAAACAAAAATAAATAAATTACCTTCAATCTGTACTAGATATTTACTATGATTTTTGATTAAAAAAAGATCATTAGGTTTAGGTGAGTACTTTGGCCTCTAATCCAAAATTAAGTTTTTTTATGAAACAGGCCGCGCTGCCGTTCCTCTTAAATAAGAATTGGCGGTGCTCACCCTTATTATGATTGCGGTGGACTAATCATTTCGGGTTTCACACCTCCCACGGCTTTTTGCCCAACCTTTCTAGTATAATGTTTATTGGGCCGTGATTGCGGTTAGACACGGTATTAATGCGAACATAATCAGAAAAAATCCTCTACCTGCGGCGTAACTCATTGTAGTTTATTAACCTCATTGAAATATATTTTTAATCATTGAAGATAATATTTACAACTCTCAAGATGAACCATGAAACCGAAAAGACACAGAAAAAAAAGATAACGGTAGCAACTGGTACTCGAACCCAGGACCTCATGGTCTATCCGGGACCTTGTGATCTAAACAACTGAGCTACAGCTACCCCAATCCTTTTCGTCATTTTTATCTGTATCATACTTCGATTTCTAAGAACTTTCAATATCATCTTCAATTAATTTCCACATATTTTTGGCTGCTACCTTTTTATCATGACTACAAGATTCTACCCGAATATATTTGTAATTTTTAAATAGTGTCTCGGATATACCTATCCGATTTTTATGTATATTTATTTGAGTTTTTAATCCAGCAGGACTAGGTGGGTAGTGCAAACCCAGTCTGCCATATCACATGAAATATATACAATATAAAAAGAGAAATGAATACATTAAAATAATATAAATAAAAAAAATATGGTACATCTGTTCAATTTTTCTCTAAGTAGACTGAAGAATTAAAATTAAAAAAAAAGTATATATATATTTATTGTTTGGTTCAGAAACGTTTTTTAAAGTTCTTCAAGATAATAATAATAATAATTGGATGACTTGTATGGCACCGCTTTTGTGAAAAATCACCTCAAGGGCGCTGTAGCGTTTTTACACTTGACAGCTTTTTCGATTATTGCATAACTCCCGTCCAAACAGTTTGAGTTCGAGATAATCACACCTAGCAGTGCCTTAAAATGGGTTATCGGTTATAATAGTTATAAATATATTATTTAAAAAAATTTATCACTGTTTTTTTTTTCAAATTCTTCTACACACACCTGATTTGTTATTGAAAACCGTAAGGCTGTCTCAAGTGTTGGCGAAAGCACGGCAACGTTTGGCATCAATAACCTTTCAACCCTCATTTGCCACTAGTTCCTGAAAACGTAACCGTACCAGGGTGTAATATTATTATAATTAATGATTTTTTTGTCAGCACTACTGTGAATAGTTTCAAGAACACACTATTATGATTTAAAAAAAAAACACGGTTTCCAAAGTTTTCCAATGCAAATTTAGTTTTCATTTGAACCAAAGCGCGTATAAATGATTCTTGCCTCTCGTAAACAAATACAGTGCCACCCTAGTCATTTTGTTTCCTTTGTTCGCAACTAGTACCTACGTCCAATGTCAGCGTAATTGCTATTGGCCGAGTTGACTCGACGTGAATTGTGGTAACAGCGATCGCGTCATGTTTTGTGGCTACCCAATAACGCGACTTTTCGGTATTTTTTATTGATGCCAATAATCAATTTAACATTTGTTTGTACACCAATCACCATTAAACGTTCCGCCCTGGATGAACTTTTCTTTAGAAAATTAAGGATTTAACAAAAACTCGCAGGAATGTGTAGCTACCGCCTTCATTTGAACGAATTAAACAATATTATTTTGATTCCATATGTTTTTCAAAGAGAGACGAACGTGATAATGTTTGAAAATCTTTTTCTATTATCACACTAAGCGGAAATATTGCTCGTATCGTGATGGAGGACACAGCCAGCCGAGGAATTGAACCTATGACGCCTGGGTGGGAATCCGACGCGATGCCAACTCAGCCACTGACCGGTCAACATAATAAACTTCTTTTCATTCCAGACTATGGCAGACCCGACTGAATAAGATAAATTGGTGTTCGTTGCAAGGTTTTTTACGAATACAAATTAAAAATTGAAACATGGAAATCGATAGGAAAATGTGTTTATGTCTGGGTAGCAGAGCTGCATTTTTGTTTCTTTTTTGCGATTCTAGCTTAGATCCGTTCCGAATCGAAACGTTTTGCTTGAAATGGCATCACCGTGTTTGGTGATCAGATCTAAATATCCAGGTACCTACTTCTCAACCTTCTACCTCATCATCGCCTTCCACCCCTTTTCCCCTAAGCCTCAACATACCAAATTCGGAATGCCATAATCCCACTGGCTCCAGGCAATTGTGACTTTTGTTCGACGTTGACATTTAAAAATTGTGGTTTGACACCATATAAATCATGAATATATTTTGTTGTATTCGTATTTACTCTGTATTATTCTTTAGTTATTATATTTGCCCCGACGAAGCTTGACCTAAGCGAAACCGGTTGGCGACAAACAAAATATATTCGTGATTTATAACAAGGTGTTTGTTTTATTTAATATGATGTCAAACCACAATTTTTAAATGTCAACGTCGAACAAAAGTCACAATTGCCTGGAGCCAGTGGGATTATGGCATTCCGAATTTGGTATGTTGTTTTATCTAAAAAAAAAACATTTCAATCATGCCGTTGAACGCAAAACTTATCATTTGCGATTGGATGTTAAGGCGAACCTATCAGTGAAATCACTATTTCGATTAATCTTTTCTACGAATCGGTTTATATTATGAAATCCAAAAAATATGCTTAGGATAAATTGATGCCATTAGTTTATGTTATTAGAATTAATATAAAATTGTTAATTAGATTTAAAAAAAGCGTAAACTACTATTTATTTTTTCATTCGAAAGTTATGAACATTATGAGTAAGAAGAAACATGTATAAAATACTATTTAAAGCTAAGATTATTTGTCGATAGTTTCTGTTGATTAACTTTTTCTTTCTTACGAAATTATTCAGAAAATTAATTACAAACCGTTTTTTGCGCTTACGTCAAACATTTCTAGACTCCGCTTGCCAAGCGATTTTTTTACGCGTATTACCTATATTCGTGGTGACATAAGACACACAGCCCGTAGTAATATTTGGCTTGTATATTCCTCTTAACTTGGCTGGGGTCATTTTCGGTACCTACCAAAAATTCCAGTATTGTCTATTCCGTGTCATTTCATTCCATTAAAATGCTGTCATTGGCGAATTAATTAAGGACCACTATTAATCTGTAAATGGATTTCACATTAATGAAATGATGGGCTCTTGCGTGCAGGCCAAAGTTGGCGGAATATCATCAAATGCTTTAATGATTCCGTGTCTTTTATCTAAGATTAAATACGGATTAAGATTTATATTAAAGTGGTGTACCCGCCCTTGCTCGGGATTTTTTTTTGTAATAAGGTTACCAAGTTGTGAATTCTTGCTTGTCATTTGGGTGCCATAATTGCTTTGACAATGAAAGTAATGCCTTGTGACGACTATTACTATCTCTAAACGAAGAAAAATTCATTTGAAAATTTTATTTCATTCTAAATATTTATTTTTTCACAACATATCTACTTGTGTTTTTCATTTTGAAAATATTCTACCCAAACAAACTTACTTCTTTTCAATATGTAATCTGTGGCTAACCAGAGTGATATATCTATGGGTAACCTCAATACAACATGTAGTGTTCAATGTTTTTCATATTAATTTTAAAACGTTATAGCAACAGTTTTACATATTGTATTTCATTCACCCTACCCTCTAAACCTTCCCGGTACTAATAAAAACAAACTGCTATTTTCGGTCGAGTAATTTTCGAAAATCGAGGACAGTCAGACAAACATTCATTTTTATGTATAAATATTAATAAGATTTACTTTGTTTACACGACTGTTTCTAATATATAATTATCAAAATATTTCGAAAAGCGAAACTTTCCTCATCAGGATACACAGTATAAGATTTATAACTTTAATGGAGCTTAGCTTATCAGTTTTTAAATAAAACCTAGTACGCCTCAGCAATGGAATTCCTAGTGAGGATAAATGACTAAGACAAACGTTACAAATTGTCTAATTAGCTTTGTAAATTTTTATTAACTAAATGAAAAAAAATTATACTGAATATTAAAAAAAAACCCATGTAAAGACAAATATTTCATGTTATTTTTTTTGCTTTTTATTTTTATTCTCCTACAGAAGGCTCCGAAGTTAACCGCATGACGTAAGGGGAACGGCTGCGGTGCCTGCTTCATACAAAACTGAATTTTGGATTGGAGGCCAAAATACCCATCCAAACTGAATGATCTGTTTTTTTGTTTGTTTAATTAAAGGTTTAGTAAATATCTAGTACGGATGAGAAGTATTTTATTTATTTTTCACGTTAATATTGGTTATTAGAATTTTTGTGAATCGGAAACTTATCATCAATATTGTCAAAAAAAATAATTTGCAAATCGAAATGATTTCTTTTGACAGATTGTACTGGGATTTTAATGAATTCAGGCCCTAATAAATTAGTCACCGGAAGAACCAAGTTCTTGGAAGGAACGAATTTGGTTTATTTTGAGTGCGGGATTTGAGAAAGGAAATCTCATAACGTTTTTTTGTTGGCTCCTTGCGGTGATCTGAGATTAATTTGGGTCGTTTGGGTAGATTTCCTCGTGCGTTAATAACGTGGAAGTGCCAGCCACTGTTAGTGAGTCGCAGCTTATTTCTTATTTTATCTCATTTCCTTCTTTTTCCCAAGCCTGCCGAACCGAATAAGCGTTATTGCGAAATTAAAAGTAATAGATTGCTACAGTCAGGTTATTTCCACGCCCGAACTAAGTTAATGCAATGCTCTTGTCGACTTATTTCTATGTCCTGGCTAGGTTAATTCAATGTTCTAGCTAAGCTGTATTACTGATCTAGCCAATGTATTGTATCAACGACCTAACTAGGTTAATTGAATTCCCTAAAGTTATATGTTGTCCATTCTTACATTATTATTTTCTATGTTTATCATTTGTCTATATTTATCACTATTTTTTAGTATACTGTGTATCCGAATGTAGAAAGCTTCGCTTTTGAAATATGTTGATGTTTATATATTAAAAACAGTTGTGTAAACAAATAATAATAATAATAACATAGCATTTATATGGCGCAGTTTTGTGTTATTTCACTTCTAGTGCGCTTTGCCATTAATAAACTTTAAAAAAATATTAAATAATTCCATTCAGTGGTGTTCCTACAGTGCTCCTTTTATATTCTATTTATACATTCTTAACGAATTCTTGCTTATTCTTAATATTACTCCTACAGTACTCCTTGGGTGCATATTCATCTAATAAAATTACTAAATATTATACAGTATATACATATATATACACGGCTATACAAAAATAACTCATTCACAATAATACTGCAAAAATAGTAACATTTTAAGACAGGAGTCGGGTTATGTTCAGCAATAACTGACTTCACTTAAAATATATATATATATATACGGAGGAAACCGAAACCAAACAACTACCAAAGGCTTGCGGAAATGGCTTTTTACAATAATTTTTATTATTTTTTTAAATTTTATTTTATATGAATACTACGCAAGAGTCCCAAACTGCTCCAAACCGTCTGGAGCCAGTGAGACTATGGCATTCCCAATTGGGGGGAATGTTGTGAGGCTGAAGGTATTGGGGAGGGGAAGGAGAAGGGGGAGAGGAAGACGGGGAAAAGGGGAAATACCTGGCTATTCAGATCTGGTCACCAAACACGGCTAAAAGCCATTTCAAGCAACGTTTCAATTCTGAATGGTGGTCTTTCACCAGTGCGATACTGAGAGTATCTTCCACTCTGGAACGTGCGCAAATATACTATATATTATGTTTTTTAAATTATTTAATTGTGAAACAACACAAATGAATTAAATAAAAATTACTTGCGCACGCCGGGATTTGAACCCGCGACCTTCGGATTCGTAGTCGAGAGCCTTACCCCTCGACCATGGAGGCCGTCTTGAAATTGAAGAGAAATTAATATTTATAGACAGTAGGATTTTTTAAAATAATTTTGTTTTTAAAGCCCGTTTAAATTCAGTCAATTTCTGGATACTATTAATAGCTGGGGAAGTTTATTCCAAATGAGAGGGCCAAAAAAGTACTTCTTATTAATTTATTTTTCTTGGGAAAACAGTTGTATACACATTATATCATTATTTGGTTGTATTAACTGGTGAAGTTTCCGCTAACAAGCTCATTTTACATTGTCCCAATAATTGATGTTGGAGATTTTGACGTTAATGTCAGAAATGAACCTTAGGTACTTCTGTGAACATGTTGTTTATGTAAGATTTATTGAGACGCCAACAAAATATGAGAGCCTCTTGTCGCCTTGAAAGTGTTCTTCCGGAATAACGATCCATAATGCATGAGCCCCCTTGTCTCGGGCAGCCTGCGTCGCTCTTCCTAATATTGTAATATTGTCTTCCTGTCGCCACCACGTATTTCACCTAAAGCCGCGTCCAGACGCTTGTAATGCAACATGCAATGCGAATTTGACATTTGAACGGCGAAACGAACATGCTGTGCAATTTTCATCCGGTGTTGGCGTTGATACGTCGCCTGTCGGTTTTTGACGCGAACACAGAGGGACGCGCATGGCGTTCGCACCGCCCGTTTGGACGGTGTTCGAGACGGTTGTGTTATGGGGACGTTCATCGTGTGGTCACTCGAACTAATCAGTTCATATCAGAGAAGCCTGTGGTTAGGAATCCCAAAGACCGCGAATACTTAAAAATAACATCGTAAACCGATGCTTCGGGCGATATTGCTCTTTTGCCCGGGAGAAGTGTAGAAGGTTATAAAAATAAATTGACGACTTTACTTCCTTCATAATCGAACAAAAGTAATAAAAAATCAAGGTACCGGAAGAGGTAATTTTATTATTTTAATCATTAGGTCACATTCGCGTAAAGTTTAAGTATTGGCCACTGATTTGCTTGCATTTGAATTTCAAAAGTAATAAAGATTTTCTTTTATACACGTTAGTTCTCCACCATCGACACACCGACAGTCTTTGCCGTTCGGTTACTAAACACAAGTACAGAAAAATTGCACCAGCACTCGAGACCTTTCTGTTGGGAATTTCGTAACTAACTAAATATGCAACTCGAACAGGATTCGCATCTCATTCGCGCTGCTCACGGATTAACACAAACAGAACAGGATTCGTGTGAGATTCGTGAATCGTCCAAACAATTCGCGGTACATTACATGTTCCATTGCACGCGTCTGGACTTGACCAAAGGGGTGTATTTATGAGTGACCGAATAATTCAATACACGTACGAATCGGCACTCTTTTTAGAAAGAAAAGATTAATTAGGTTAGGTTTTCTTTTTTTTGTACTTTCAGTGACTTTATATCACTTCAAGTATGCTGATTCATACGTGTGTCGAATTGTCGTGGAACCTTTTTTTATGTTGCCCCTCTATTCCTAAAAATATATTTAATAATTACAGTTGATACCGTTAAATGAGGACCATCCTGGTAAAGTGGTAAGCCTCCTAGTTCCGGAACCAAAGGTCGGAGGTTCGAAAGGTTTTGTTGTTGTAATTGAGTTGTTTCGCGTATATAATACATAATTATTAAACTACCAGGGTTCTCTCACCCTCGGAAGACGTGTACTTCACTGAACCGCACCCACTTCACAGCCGTTGAGCGTAAATGATGGAGCATAAATGGAGCCTAAAAGATTCCAAATTGTGCGAGTGTCGACATAAAATTCAAACAACAGAACACGTTGTAAAAAATGTTCCCTTCATCAGATTCCCTATGCCACATCTGTGCTGATCCAAGTGACTCCCGATGCCGTCGTCTGGCTCAATAACCTCAGCATGCCACTTTGACCTCCACTAACTCTCCTCTACCATACGAAGAAGAAGATTGAATTAATTAACCGTTTAGTATATTTTCGCATCTTTCTATTGCCGAAGATTTAGTGTGAATTATTCTCTCTCGTATTAATGTTGCGAAGTTTAGGGACAGAGCATTAAATAAGAATTATAATAATATTGGGATGATTTGTGTAGCGCCATTTTTATAAAAAATCACTCCAAGGGCGCTGTCCAATTTTTCCAATTCTCTATCTTATCAGTACAATCTATTATTACTACTTATGGCTAATATACAGGTTATTATTTTTATGTACAGGCAGATAATATTATTATACAGGACCGCACTTACCTGGAAGGTCACATGAGCTAAACACTATTTATTAGCGATATTTATATACGGTTCTGTATGCAAGGGACATAATATTGGAAAACAGTTAGAGTAATATCATTTAAAAATACGCCTTTTTGGAAGAGGCTATTTACAATAACCAATGTGATTTTCCCTTGAGGTAATTAAATCGTCGAATGGCGCTTTTTTCTAATTATTGTTAAGATTTGCTCAGTTTTGTCCTGGTGTGAGACCGCCATTCTGAATCGAAACGTTGCTTGGAATGGCTTTAACTATATTTAGTGGCTAAATCTCAATGGCCAGGTACTTCCTACCTTTCCCATTATCCATTTCCTTCGCGTGCCCATTTCCTTCAGCCTGACCGGGTATCGTCATCGATTTACTATCCTTAGTATATTCTGTGCTTTAATAGGGCGGAAAACCACCTTTCCGTGCCAGGAGCCGCCTTAAATATGTAAGTGGTAAGCTTCCTGAAAGCGGGGAGATTATATAAACAGTGGCGGTTTTCCCTAAAGTGCGTTTGTGCAGTGAACTCCCATAAAAAAACGTGATAATAAGACAAACTTGTGTCGTAATTTTACCACTTCTATTCAAATCCCGTGCTAAAAAGTCCACATGTTCGTATTGGTAATACTAACATGTGAAGTCCGAGAGCGAGTCCGTAATTAATCCCATACGTACGATATGAATTCAGCACATATTAAACTCTGTGTTTTAAAAAAAATAGTTCATACAAAAACTTGCTCGTGGCGCTTCAGCGCAAACCGTGGAAGCATGCAAACCTTAGGAATCTGTAAGCTGCCCGGGTGCGCCGCGATTATAGGATTTGTTTTTTGTAAATTTGTTCCAAATTTGTACGAAATTGTATTTTGCAAGTATCAATATAATTTTTTCTGTGTTTTAAAATGTTACTTTTTCATATAAACAATGGATCAGTTTCTTGCGTAAATTGTGAAAATAGAAAGGTTGAGTACTACTCGGATAATCAAATTTAGTAACTGAACATAGTTAAGCCTTTCCAACGTTTCGATTCTAAATGGTAGTCTTTCATCAGTACAGAACTGAGTTTCTCCTAGTACGTAGCGTATTTATATATATAAGTATGTTTTTTGTTTCGTTTTTATTCCTCTTAGTTTTGAACATGCGGCAACTAGGCTGAGATCCAAAAGTCCTAACGCCGGACTCACGCCTTGCCACAGAACTCGTAGCCATATAGCGAGTTATACTAGAGAAGATAACGATTTAATTGACGTCATTCAACTCTCATGTCATCCCAACACATTTATCTGCAGCTTCCACCATGTCTTCTTCTGGTGCCTTCTCTTATCGGAGGTAGACTATCATCAGGGCAGACTTTACCTTGCAATCTGCAGAACAACTCTACCAAACTGCACCATTTCTAAACCATTAAAGCCTTGATCGCACGGATCGCTTTCATCACTGCTATATTGTTGCGGCGAGTGATCGCCACATGTTGTATCCGCTAGTAAGCGATCATACGGAACTTATTATGAACTTATTTCTTAACTAACTAACCATCACGCCGTTTCTCCGCAGAGGTAGGCAAAGAGGACGGAGCGCCAAACAACTCGATCTTGGCATACACTTATTGCTTCATTCACATTCATACATCGTCTCATACATTTTATTCTGTTATTCCGACTTCTGACATGAGCATTTGATTAACTTGATCGTGACATGTCTTCCTCGGACGTCCCCGGCTTCTTCTTCCATTCACATTCGCGTCATATATTCTCCGTACACTCCCTTTCTTCGTTCATTCACTCTACATGCCCGAACCATCTAACCGTCCCTTTCTTAATCTTGCTCATTACGCACACATCAGCCTTGCATTCTTTACGAATACGAATACGAGTGAAATGTCCTCCATGCCGAAAAATATATTAAACAAGTTAAAAACATTCCACTGGTCAGTGGCTCAGTTGGCAACGCGTCGGGTTCCCACCCAGGCGTCGTGAGTTCATTTATTCGGCTGGCTCCCCAAGTCCTCTATCGCAACACAAGCAACATTTCCGCTTAATATGATGGTAGTAGGAGATTTTCAAATATTGTCATGTTATAATATATTATACGTAAACTCGGAAATCTTTTTAAAAATGCAGCTAGCGACTAGCGATTTGAGTCGGAAGAGTCGAAACTAGCGCTGCGTAGCGGCAAAAAGTTCACTGGTCCGGCAGCTAGGTCACGTGATCGCAAAAATCGAAAAGAAAGAATTGAACATTTTCTAATCCATTACGCGAATGTTTAAAAGCTGGTAATTGAGTTACTCGCAACGAATACCATGTTACACGAAGCGATTTCTACGCCACTATTCAAATAGCAGCGTTGAAATCGCTCCGTATGACAAAATCTTCCTCTGCTACGTTTTCCATTAATCTTCCCCTGTTTTATCAATTGAGTAATCGTATATGGTTAGGATTGGTTCATTTCTCTGTTTGTTTATTTGTTGAAATTTAGACACCTATAGTAATTAATGATTTTTTACATGTAAAATCGATGTGGATTAGAGTATTTAAATTACTATATTCATTTGTTCCCATGGAACTAGTAATCAATTTCTATTGTTTAATTTACATTGTTCATTGTGCTACGAATTCATCATTTACGTCACAACAAAGGCACCCTCCCATAAAATACCACGGAGTTCGCAAATACGTGCTTGCCAAAATTGCCTGTCGATTTGAGCCTTTTTTTCGTTATACTTTGTAACCCATATGAATCTATCTAGGGCTTACCTAAAGCTTATGCGTTATTAATACCCATAACTTCATACGGATTTAATTTAATTGATTTCGTCTCCTCTGTTTAGGCTTTTTTTATTTTATTTGGAAAACTTTCAGTTTTGAAGTATTGTTAATATTTAAAAAATAAAACAATAACTTTGTTTACATCACTTTTATTTATACTTTAGCCGACCGGGTTTCGCTACTACCGTAGCTTCTTCAAG
>JAHDVE020003035.1:0-58798 GCA_022606495.2 Halesus radiatus | reverse complement strand
TATTGTATTGGTTGTGCGTATAATTCAATAATTAAAAATAATGTTGTGAGGGTAAAGGTTGAGGGGAAGGGAAGGAGATGGACGAGATAATATAGGAGCATCTTAAAATTAACCTGTTCAGATAAGGTTTAGAAGTTCCTCATGCAATGGTCAAAACCCACTGACGTCAGAATTAATAGACTTGCTTTTAACGGCTGGAGGCGAAAGTCAAGTGACATCCATTTTGGCATCAACTTAGATCACTACCGTCCACGTTTGTTTTGCATGACTTTGACGAAAGTAAGCAAATTACAGAACATTTTTAAAAGGGTCAACTAAATACTCTTTTGTAAGTAGGTTTAACGTTTTTTACTTAAATTGGCAGCACGCGTAGCTCGCCCCCACTTATTTTGATTTCTTCCCCTTGCGTGTTAGAGCATCTCCATGTATTATTTGCTCCCTAAATACATGCTGAAGAGAACTCCAATATCTTACTAATTATTTCCAATTTTTTTTTATGTAAACACATGCATTTTTATGTGGGCTGATGCCCTATATTTTTGTTTTCCCAATATCTTACCGGGAAGTGCCTTAAAACTGTTGATCTTTATTTATTTGTTCACTACGGGTACCATTATAGAGAAACAGAAGAACACACAAAAAATTAAAACTCGCCCAACAATGACATTACAATCAAATGGTTTATTGGAATTTCAGATAATATCCAACTATTAATGGAGAGAAGAAATAGTGGAAAACATGATAAATGAAGTAGTCATAACTAAATTGTAATGACTGTTCCTGATTTCATATCGGAAAAACAAGCCGTAATTTCGACATTAGTATCAAAGAACATGTAAGATGTCAAAAAAAATTATAATTTTTCCGAATTCACTAATCATATTATTTCAAACAATTATAGTTTTGATAAAAATACGGGGATCAATATTCTTCACATTAGTAAAGGTAAACACTTGGATAATAAATGATAAAGGTAAGCCTTGGAAATTAAGAAATCCCTTAATAATAATGAGTCTATTATTAACAATCAAAAAAACCCATCTTTCATCCCAATTTTACATGTTTCCTTTCAACTCTCTCTCTCTATCTCTACCTCTACTGTGACACCTAATATGCAAGTTCTGCCATAATTTTGTAATATTGTTTAGTATATATTTTACCCTGATGGAACGGTTGTTCAGAAAGCGGTCGGCGTTCAAAATAAAAAGTGCTTAAAACAAAGTTTGATTGTTTCCTTTAATTATAATGGATAACCACAAAGCGAGCTTCATACAATAGTATAGTATAAAATAAAATAAAATGATGAGTTGCAAATTTAAGATTACCCAACTCATTGATACTATCAAGAGAAGATAATGGAAGACATAAGACTAGAGGCAGATATGACTTTTAAACCAATGCAACCGGTACAATTGCAGTTCTGGGCTGCAGTCTGCTTGGTGGAGATAACCCCGCTGGTGGTCACCCCCCAAAGAAGAGGACACAAGAAGAAGATAACTCAATAAACAATGTATACTGGTCAGTGGCTCAGTTGGGATAGCATCTAGGTCCCATCCAGATGTCGTGAGTTCAATTCCTTAGCTGGCCAAGTTCTTCATTACACAAGCAACATCTTCCGCACATTGTGATGGTAGATTTTCAAATATTGTCAGCATATCCGGGAATGTTTATCCTCAAAAAAAAAGAAGTTAATTACGAGAATTGATACGAATTAACACTCCTTTTTCAATGTTTCATCATGAAACGCAATTTTGGCGAGATATTAACACAAGAACACTTACGTAGGTCCTGCATCAGTTTTTCTCAGAAATTTGGACCATATTAATTTTTTTAGTTGTCTACTAATTTAAAAATACCTTTTCCAGGTTACGCAAATTATCAATGATAAAAAGTTTAAAACCATTAACCTCAAAATATTGTAGGCACTTGAAAAGTAACCGAGGAAACAGACCAAAGTAATAACTTTTAGTGGGCCAGAATTGCCCATCGAATGGATACGCAAAATTTGTATCCGTCGAACGGGGGCGTATCCGATCGACAATGTCAAAAATCATAATATTCTCTGTACATAAGTAGCTGTTCTAGGGAAACTACCTACGATAGACATACAATTTTTATAAATATATCAACACACTATTTGGTAAAACAGTAAAATTTGAAAAAAAAACATTTTGCAAAAAAAAAGTAAGTTATTACGAAAATAGATACAGGCGGGCCACGCGCAAATTTACCCTCGGCACACTACACAAGTATTGAATAGCAGGCGCTCGGCGTTCCAAAGGTTAACAAGTAATTTTTTATTTTTTTATTTACTTGTGTGCTTACATAAATATGTATATTATGGGAAATTATTATAATATAGAGTTTTAATCAATTAAAATATTTAGTATATTACCTACCTATTATATTAGACTACCATTCAAAATGGAAACATTGCTTGAAATGGCCTTTTGATAAATTATTTTTGGCTCCAATTTCCAGGCAAAACATCATTGTCTTACTGCTGCATGCCCCGCTCCAGCGGGCTATCTGCTTGTTTTACTTGCTAACTGAACTTCAGAGGAAAAACGAATTGAGGATGGAAAGGAATGGAAGAAGAAGTAAAACACCACTTACTAATTCAATAGTTATAATCTTATCAAACCACCGTAGTATACATCGTGAAGTCAAATTTATAAGGATAAATTATCAATACATCTACAACTGCTTCGCCCAAACGGAAATACACAGATTAAGAGAACATCGAGACTTCTGTATTGTACATAATGGGAAAGTGTGGATTTATAGTAAACACATAATATTATGTAAGTGCAATATTTTAAATTCTTAACTTTATCAGTGCATCTTATTTATTTCATAATTTCGAAAAGATGGGAATTAATTGTGTGCAATGTTCATACATGGAATCTTGCGGGTAATAAATTATTTTGAACTAAATCGAAACAACCATACCACTGATATTACGGCTCTGACAATTTTATCAGGATTTTCAAGGGAAATTACAACTAAATATCTCCACTCGTCTGCATTCGTAAATTGTGCTTCGCAAATAGGAATTCTTACAATTCCCCCTACTTGTTTCTCATAACAAGTGGTGTTTACCACGCAGAATCGAGTAAGATAATCTAAAGGCTTTAAAAATAAGTGGCAAAAAGTACTTAAATACACAAAACACTCATGTCACTTTCTTAACTTTAAATTGCCTGTAATTCAAATCAATGTTTTAATTTTTTTTGGCTCATATAAAATATCAAATTATGTTTATTACAGCTGCTTACGTTATTCATAATTAAATATTATAAATTCTACAAAAAAATATGACAAAAATCGTCACATACATACATGATGTCAATAATTATTATACCTATCAAATTACATCTACAATAATTATCAATATTCATCTAAGGTTATAATATAATAAAAAGTTATTACCATTTAATATAAGCTCTCGTTTTTTTTTTCAATTTCAAAATACTGATGTGGATTTTTTTCATACTCCGATATGACAAACACTTGAACATTCATTCCTAGTTGATTCTATTAATGAATAGAATCCCGAATATTTAAATGCACACTACAATATCATCCAATTAACTTAGTTCCCCTCGGGCATCCCATGAAATTATCAGTCTAAACATTTCACCTAACAGATATAGAATAAGTCATAATGAAACTAATGTAACATACATACATACATAATGTTATTACGTATTCACTAAGAAAGATTGATTAAAAGAAATAGATTAAAACATGAATCTCACTTTCTCACCCGTTCCCTACCCTTTAAGTTGTGTGTGAATTTGTGCAGTTTATACAATTACCCGCCGTACAGTTGTCGTTCAAAGGAAATGAGGTTTTTACCGAGTAAGAAAAATCCATGTTATATAAAAAAAAGTTTTATATTTGTTTCTACATTCAATCAAATAAAGTTATCTACGTTACTAAAATATGTTTAAAAAAAAATCATGGTATAAAAATAAAAATAAAACAACTAACAATTATTAAACTGTCGAAACATGTACTGCAAACATCGAAATCTTCAATAATAAAAATCATAATCAAACTCTTGATTTAAAATCATTCATTCTTCAAAAAAAAAAAAGATTCAAAACAAATTTGATTTAAAAACAGTAGATTCGTACTTTGTCATACAAATGGAATAATCTTTAATATTTGTTGTGAATATGTTAAAAATGAAGTAATGAAGCTTACCAAGTCTAGATAAAACAATAAAAGTTTGAAATGGAACAAGTAATGTTCAACTATCACAAAGCAAAACTATGAAAGAGTCAAATGGATTGTTTGTTGGATTTATTAATTGGGATAGTTGGTTGGATTGATGGGGCCTAGAGGTCTGTGTCGTACCAGGCGGCAACTTGGTTATTGTCGGAAGGGGGCTCCGGGAAGGAGAGCTCGCCACCTCCGGCGTCATCGGTGACCTCCATGTCCATCCCAAACCCTCCGCCGATCTCCAACCCTTGCATGGAATCTATGGGTATCTGCTCATAGCCTGGCATCGGAAAAACATAAGTTATTTTTATGAATAAGACTTGAGATAAGCGAATTCTGATTACTATTGTTGAAGGATTTTACTTTCAAGCAAAATTATTATGATAAAGCTACCCAAGAATAGATAATAAAAGGAAATAAATATTAAAAAAAAGATTTGCCTCAATTTTTAGCAAAAACATTTGTATCATACACAAGGAATATCGTACATTATATACAAATATTTTCAATTGTAAAGATTATATTTTTATCTCATACTTTAGTAATCAAAATGTGATATTGGACTGACTAGAATTTCACAGCAGTAGAAACCTTAGAGGTTTACTTGCCTGTTGACATTCTCAACATTTTTGAAGGTAATTAAAACTCAATTAACAAGTTCTTTCAAAACAATTTTTTTTTTTAAATCCATCAAAAGCGTTTTTAAATTAAATAAACCACAAATCAAAATAGTGTGGCCATCCATTATTATTACGACTAGAAAAAATATCACAAAAAGAGAAGAAATTGTTTTCCGTGTACATGACAAAACATAAATTACAAGAGTAATAGTATGTATAACGAGACATTGAAGAAAACAACGAGCCCTACCTAAAATAGTTTACCTTAACTTTAGAGAAGTGAACTTGAAAGCTTTATAGCAAAATATCCTAATTTGATACATTTAAAACTACAACAAAAAAACTTTGAAGTTAGCTCCGGTAAGTAATAGATTTGTATTATGCAAGGGCCAATTGAAATGGTACACCACGTAACATTATTAAAAAGCAATCCACATCACCTGGCTTTTTAGTGATACATTGGTCCCTGGTTAAGCTGCATGAAAAGATTAGAATGGGAACATGTTAAGAATTAAACACCAACCACCCGATAGTACATTATATTCTACAATATGTTAGTTCTATGTAGTGGCGGTTCGTGACTTTTGAGTGAGCTAGAGTGCTAAGATTGAAAAATACGACGTTATTGATGTTGTTGAAGCCGAAAATGATTTTATTTTTTTTTCATCTTCAACAACATCAATAACATCGTATTTTTCAATCTTAGCACTCTAGCTCACCCAAAAGTCACGAGCCGCCACTGGTTCTATGCCACACCACTAGAAGAGTACATAACAATAATTTTTACCACCGTGTTTTTAATATTGTGCAAAAACAAAAAATCTGGAACTGATTTCATATAAAAATAAAATTGTTCAATATGTAGAAATATGTAATTGCATTAGAACGTTACCCAGGATTGGAGATAAAATAAGATTAGTAAATAAAGTTTGAAAAATAACATAGTTGGTTGAAGATAACATAAGTCAATTATGAAATATTGCATGAAAATTTAGGTTCGAAACAACAACAAAAGCACATAAATTAGTAAGAATACGAAATGTGGCATTAATTATATGGATTAAAGAAGCATTGTCTATGTTAATATATAATTAATAATGAGGTAATTATTGTGGTTACTCCTTCCAAAATGGTAAATGATAAATAATGTGCTAATGAAATTGTCTAAACACTCTAAGAACCACAACTATGTTCGGTGAAGTAATATAGTTTACATCTAAGTTGTAATGATATTAGGATGTGTCGGGTAATACGGTGAATGAAAGCATTTCAAAAGTAGACTGTGAAAGTGCCCAACAGGAAATCTTTGAGTTTTTGCTACAGACTAGAATTCACATCAAACATTGAAATGGTAACAAGTCTGTAATAGAATTAGATAGATGCTAAGGCAATACTAAAATGTATAAACCCTGTCATAAAGTAAGGTAAAATCAACATGATGTTGTACCTTGGCCAATTATGTAACTGGTTTCGTATTCATAATTTTTTTCAAACAGTAATTATTGCACACATGACAGATACAAGTAAACAAAGACAGTTTGTTAAGATTATTGTTCTTAGTGCAACAATATATTGTAGTGTCACTGATTCAAGATGAGGAATAAGCTAGAAAATCAATGACACATTCTTCATTACAAAGATTTTCAATCAATCAACTAGCAACAACAAAATGTCACCTTCTGAGATAAATAAATATGAAAAATAGATATACTAGAACCCCGTTAATTCAAACCCCGATGATTAAAAGAAGCGCATAATTCGAAATTTTTGGCAAAAGATGTTCTCAGAAAAAAATTTCAAACAAATTTTTTTTTTATTCGAAATTCATTAATTCGTAATCCAAAAAATTATTTTAGTCGGCGCATGTGAATTTGTGATATTAATTCGAAAAATTTGATTATGGCAAAAGTAAAACATAAAATTTCAAAAATCTCAATCTGACAGACCCCGGCAACAGTAAAATTCTGTAAAATTTTGATTTACGCACGCAGGTATTTATTGTTCTAATTTGTATTCTTATTTCGTAAATCTAAATCCGACAGACCGGCCGCGAAATTTCAATTTACAAGGAAATACATCATATTATTACTAACTTCAAAAACCTATGGGCCGCCCTTGCCGATAATCTGGCATGATTTTTCTATTTTCATGGGAATAAGTGTCGTATTACAAATTTACTTAGAATACCTACCTGAATTTGACGGGCCGCCCGCGGGACTCAACTTGTTGGTGACTTTTTATTTTTCTTATAATTCCAAATTACATGCGAATTTGTTGATTCGAAATTTCATTTTTGAGGTCGGGTAGATTTAGAATTAACAGGGTTCGAATGTACGTTAAAAGCAAAGAAAAAGTAAATAAATGAGTTAAAAACTTGCCAAAATTTCAATGATGAATGCAAACACTTTAATGTGAAATGAAGTAGACAGTCCAACCACAACCACCCCAATAGTAGTGTAATATTAGTATGAGGGATGTTACATGAGGTTGTTTGTTTGTTTGAGGGAAGGAAGCGTGTAGATTAAAAACAATGAGCGGTGCACGGCATCTGCGTGCATCGTGAGACATTACCTTGCTGGTGGAACGGTTGGCGTGATCCGTACAGACCTTCGTAACCCTGTTCAGGTCCCAGCATATCCTAGTTTGTAAAACAGGTGAAATAATACTAAACCAACAAAACACAAAAAACACACTCCTCTAACGACCAACAACAAAATACTATGTGAATAAATTAAATGTTTAAGTGTGATTTAAGATTCGGAAAAAAGAAAAGAACGCCACCGTGAACTACTAACTGATTGTGATTTTAAACATTCTATCCGGTTTTCACTGCTCCCAAATAATACACAGAAATAAAAATCGTGAGCTAGAAAAATCATGGAAAGAAATTTGACACTATGAATTTGCTTTTCTGTTATATATATGTAGCTATGCATAAAAATTTAAAAAAAAATTAAATTGATTGACTTTACTTGGGTAATGAAGTTTATGGCTTTAAAATTTAAAACGCTGGCGGTTTCAATGCAATCTATTCCATTACACCACACGTTTTAACACAATGTGTTTTAGTGAAACTTCATGGATAGCATATGCGACAGCCGCATGTGGGGATAGCCACCAATGGATCACATATCACGCGACATCCAGATAGGTCAAGAGCTAAGCAAACCTGTATTTGATGGAACCCAGGATGGGAAAGCAAGATTTAAGCATTTATTTAGGTATGTATATTATTTCACAGGGATGTATTGATTTATGGTAATAATATGTAGTACATACTATGAAGCGTTTGTGCAAATTGTGAAAAAGCAAAATAAAAAAACTGTTTAGCTCGGTTATTTGGTAGTGGAATGTTAAATCACGCTTAAATGAGGTTGGTATTTAGCTCTCGTATAAATTTTGAAGTATAAAAAGTATAGCTAATATCCAAGTATTTTCTGTAATAATGAGAGAAATAAATACCATACCAATTTCAAAATGATTTCAGTACAAAAAAATAAATAAACACATGACAGAATTTAAACAAAAATATTTATGTACTTTATGCATACTTTTAAAGTGAAGAAAACAATAATTATTCACGCAGTCAAACATTTCTTTACACAAAAATATTTTGCAATCTTTTAAACATTTAGTTTGCAAATGGAATGGATAATATACAAATGAATTCATGAGGTGAATGAATTGCATTCCACTCGGAAGTGTTCAGATCACAGAGTATTACAGAGTCTGAACTCAATTAAGGTGGTGATGGTTCGGGGATTTTTCTCATCACGTCGTGAATATCCAAACCTTAACAAACTCGAAAATAGAAAACACCAATCACGCTGTTGTAACCACAAAACGTGACATGGAAAGAGTAATGTTTTTAACCACAGACAATTATCAATTTTAATCCACTGGGATCAACTATGTACAATGCTCGCACAGTGCATTGTAACTTGTAGTGAATTCTCCAGTTTTTCTTTATTCAGCAAAAAATCAACGTAAAAAGTTAATATGTACAATGTACATACTAATACAAGCATATCTTTTTCTCCTACCTCTTCCCACTTCCTTCAGCCTCGCAACATTCCCCGAATTGGGGGTGACGTAGTCCCACTGGCTACGGGCACTTGGGACTCTTCTCCAATGATAGAAGAATATGTAATCAGTAATAACCTGAACTATTCTGTTTCTGTACTACTCTGCCATCGAAACAATAAAATAATAAACATTTAGTGATAATTCAAATTACCTGTAGATCAGGCGCCATGGTGAGGTCGTTGGCCCACATGTGCTGGTCCTCACGGAAGAGCGAGTTAGTCAGCTCCATGCTGAGGCGCTTCTTGTAGTCGTGTGGCTTATCCTCGGACATGCGGAACAGCACGGCCGCGGCATAGGTGGCCACTCCTTCATTGCGGGAGTGCAGCAGTTCCGTCAGGGGCGTGGTAGCGCCCTCCTGTTCAATCAGTTCGGCGCCTTCCTTGTCGGCGGCTAGTTCACAGAGTACGCCAGCGGCGACACGCTGTTGAAACAATTATATAATTAGACTTATTAATGGCACTGCTGTTTTAATATCGTTACCAAAGACAAAACTGAATAACAAATTTTTATATTACGCAGCTATGTACGTGTGCGTATGTATGAGGGATGAAATTACATATTATATTTTTTTGCCAATATCCGGCACAAAAAACAACAAAACAAATTATTTCAAATGTTGTTTGATCGGCCTTCCTCAAGTTAGCCCTGGCTGCGGCCGGAAGATGTCCATAATTTTGGTTGTTTATAAGGTAACATAATATAAATAAACAAACAATTTAAACTGGCTGCAGTTAAAGTCGTATGTTCTGGAGTCGCTTAAAAACTAAATAAATAGGCAAATCAACTAATACCATGCACAAGACAATCTAAGACTAATGAACTTTTTACATTGAGTCAAATTAGCTAGAAAAGACAGCGGGACCCTTTTCACTCTCAATAAGATTAGGGCATAATAACCAAACAAAAATAAATAAATAAAATAGTTACCTGAATGTTCTCGATCTCATTGAAGAGCAGCTGGACAAAGATGGGCACAACATTCTGTTGGCGTATCAGCGCACGGTTGTGCGACTCCCGTGCGAGGATGTGCAGAGCGCCCACAGCTCCCTCCACTATCTCCTCCATGCGGACGCCATCTGCGTAGGCCCCACCTGCCCCTCCGGTCACGGAACCCCCTCCACTCGATACGGAGGTACGCTGGATATGAAGCGGTGATTAGTGTTCTGCTAGTTTGTTGTATAGTGGATGGTGCGGAAATAGCTATCATTCATTCGTATTATTAACCACACAAAACATTCTATTCAACATACATTTCATCGCATGAATGCAGAAAAACTTCATTGTCTTCAGTACGTAACTGATTTCGTTGCGCAGAAAGACCAAAATTTGAATAACAATATTACTACCAAATATGTCCACTTCGTCACAAAGGCTGAAATGGCTTCCCTATAAAATTTTCTCAAATGTTTGATAGGAAAATTATTTGCATGGTAATGGCACGGCATAACAGGGAAGCAAAACATATGAGTTTGTATGAAGACACTTAATTTACGGTTCACGGCAACGGCATGCTGTGCCGTACAAATTATAAAAGCGCCCTTTCAGTGACTAATTGCGATTATCTTGACTGTAAACAAGATTTAACAATTTGAAATAGTTATTGGCTATTTGCTAATGCTAAACGAAGTATGATCAATATCGACGTTGATCTGGACTTAAGTCATATGAACCAAGTCATATAATGTACATTGTCCTACAGACTAGAAGTTCACCAGTATTGGGAGTTAAAAAACAATGATTTGTTTGTAGCAAGTTTGATGATAACAAGAGATTCACTTATCGGAACTGAATAAGCACCATCACATATTAAATGAGTCAGCCGCAGAGAGATTATGTTCAGCAGATTTTAAAAACATGCAGAGTAATCATCAATCAATCAAGTCTTCTGAACAATTGAGGAGATTCAGTTCCAAATGTACAAACTTATAATGGGGTATCACTACTATAGCTAAGAGGGAACCACTAGTTTTTCTTTTAGACACCTGCACACATGCATTCGTAAAATTGTTGCATAGGTGAATATGGAGCACTTTTTATCCTTCTTTATTTCGATTCTGAATGGTGGACTCTCACCCTGATACTGAGTATCTTCCTCTTTGGAACGAGGTGCAAATAGACAAAAAAAAAAAAAAGATTAATTTATTGCTGTATTATGTATGCGCTCTGTCATCGAGTTGATATTTATAAAAACAGTCTGATTTTTGAGCATTTCGACATTCATTCATCCATCCATTTCGCTTCTACCTATTCTTCAGTGCGTAATAAAGGGACAATCAGTACCCTGCCGGTTACCCTTTGCGTGTCCTGGAAAGCGCGCATGAGCAGGCGCACCAAGTGGTGGATGGCGCCGTGTTCACGCAGCGGCGCGTGGTTGGCGGGACACAGCGCCAAGTTCCGGATGAGGCCGATCACAGCCTTGACCAGCGGCCAGCGGGACGGCGGGTGGAGCAGCTTCACAATCACCTGAGAAATAAAGTGAATTGGTAATACAGCCATCCCAAGATAAGGTATGAGATACAGTGCTCAGGGCTGAATGACACTAGGGAACAGTATCATGAATGGTGCCTTCGAGATACAGGGTCGCATCTCGGAGAATTTAGACCTTACCCCGGCATTCGGGGTTCTGCTGAGGGGGACATTTAATTACCCTAGAAACTCGTGAGACCTGTTCTGGATGCTTCGGGGTCCGGTACTACAAAATAGGGTGCCGGTCAAGTGTAGTAACCGCTACTTGTCTGTCGTTTCGGTAGTGGGCCTGGTCTAGGGTGTAGCAAAGTCAAACAGTATTGAAAATAGAAACAGGCAGGAATCAGTGGGTCAGAGGGCAGAGTTGAGCAGAAAGACTGGCAGGAGATGAAACGAGAAAGGTTTAGAAATGATCGTGAACCAATATTTATACCTGAACACCGAACCGTTCACGGCGTGGCGTCGGATGTCAGGCGGATCAGTTTGTTACGTGTTTCGTATATTGTGTCAGCCACTGGGATCTCGTCAGTGCAGTGGATGACACAAATATTCATGAAATGCCTCTTTCAACGTTCTACCCTCTGACCCAAACTACCTCCTTCCAGTATGTTTATTTAAATTAAAAATGCAAGAATTTTGAGAGGGTTCCCAGCCCAACTATGTTCAGGGGAATCTTGTACATCTTTCTTAAACTTACATTAACTCCTAATTACTTATTATGCTAATAGGAGCCCGGCCTATCTTTTCGTATCATTTATTTTTTCATATCTTTGGCCGAACCCCCGTAATATTAACCTAAACATAATTAAATTATATTTGTGTTCGTGGTGCGGGGTGGAGGAACTTTGAAATTGAGAGCCTATTCCTTCCCCTGTTCAACATTGAACAATGTACACTCGTAGAAGACTGTGTGCTGGAGCAAATACACTTACGAGTGTGGGGAAAATAAAAGATGATAACTATCATTGATAAGACGTCATTGTCTTCGATTTCCCTCAAGACTTGGTTTGATACAGGACCCAATATGAAGAAACCAATCAACAAAACCAACATCAATGAGGGGCCTTCGGTGGAACCTAGGGGGAGAGGAGAGTTGGGGCCACCTCGGTGGACTCACTGGGGCCTACGGGGAACCAGAACAAAGAGGGACTTCCGATTGGAAAGCTCTTACCGTTACGGGTTCCTCCAGGGGATCCACACATGGAAAAGCAGGGACCTACTGGGGACCTGGGAACAGACTCCATTGAGACCTTCCAACGGGGAGCCAGGGGAGATATATAATTGAGAGTAGTTAAACTGCCACCACTGAGAATGATGGAGTGAACTCCTCAATGGATGATGTTAATAAAATACACATCCAACCCAGAGAAGCAGCGAGGAGTATTCTGAAGAGGGAAAATTAGTGGCACAACCGGGGGATTCAGCCAGGGGCACAGAGGACCGGACAGGTAAAACCGACCACCTTTGGAGGCAACCAGTAGCATGGGAAAGCTGCTGGAGGAAATCGGGAGCAACTAGGAATGTCAAAGGTCAGCCGGGGGCAACTGGGGACCCTGGAGGGTAACCGGGAGCAACCAAGGGCTCCAAAATGGTCTGGCCAGAGACAACCGGGGGTCGTTAACTGGAAGCCAAGAAAAGGGGCTGGGACAACCAAACTCAGGACAAACTGGAAGCAAACGGGGACCACAGAGGGTAACCTGGAGCAACCAAGAAAATTAGGGAGGCTATCGCTCATACGGACGGGGAGGAGTTTACAAAGGAGCAGGGGGCCCTTGTGAGCGAGGGGATTTTGGTTTCAAGTCACCCCTATTTTATGTTTTCCCACTATTTATGTCAAAAACCTGCGATCCCATTTTTGTCATATAAATACATCCCCCAATTTACGATTTTCAAAAATTTCTGCCCCCGGTTTTACATTAGTTTCATGTTGACTCTACTTGATAATATTGCCAAAACCCGAAATTATACTATCTGGATAGAACCTTTTTCTGCAAAGTCAACAAAACTTTATTATACAACTACAAAAATTACGAGTTAATCCTCTTAAAACTAGCCCGCCATGCTGCCCGTCAGTCACCACCGCCGTGGCCACATTACGATAGTAAGTCGGAAACAAGGGGAGGAAGGAAGTCACTCAATTTATATAAAACAATAATATGTGAGAAAGAGACGAAGAGCTTGTCAGCACAACCTCGGAATGTCAAGTTACTAGCGTGGTTAAACCGTCGCCTTTATGTAAATTTGAAATCAGCTCCTATTTATTCACCTTTTCGAAAATGTTTAATTTCACTAGAAGAATTTCTCGAAATGCGGGTTATTGAACAAAAATGTTGTAACAAATCCAATTTGGAAGTATGTTTTTTTATAAATCGCCATCCCTTTTATTCACGTTTATAATAATTAAATCGCAATGTGTTTACAAGTTACTTGTTTTTTTTCCAGTGAAATTGTGTTTTTTAACATTATTAACTCGCAATTCTCATTTTTTTACATTTTCTGGTGCATACTTATCTCACAATATGTCAACCGGCAGTAACGGGGCGTGGTTGCGCCAGTTACGGTTCAATTTGAATAGCCTTATAGTTGATTTACATAATAATATGCATCCTAAAATAAAACTACCCAATTGTAACCTATACCTAGTCCATCGACTCTACACGCACATTGTCTGCTGTGATTTCGTTCAGTACACATCAATTCGCATCCGCAACCCGAAACGCAATATTCGAATTGTGTTTTGTAACCACCTCTATTGTGTGATCCGCAGCAGATGAACATCGTCTCTGTGTTTTATGTTGAATTATTGATTATTTATGTGCTCAAGTGCAGCCAAAGAAGAGGCTTATGAAGAAATACGGTTCGAAGGTAAGTCTTTGGATCCCATCTTGACCCTTCCTATTTTTACCCCTGCATATTTGAGCAAGTCAATTGTAATTATATAAGTTGTGATAGTGAAATTTTATGAACCAACGCAACCAGGGCGCACTTTCAAGTTACGAGGTAGGTAATATTTGAGTAATATCAAGTTTTATAATATATATATTTACATATATCGATTAATGTAGAAAAATATTATATCATTTCTAATTATTAATTCGTATATCGAACGTATTCGTATATTTAGTAATATGCTATGCTCCTGTCAACTCTGAAAGCGATGAAGTGAAAGATGATTTTTGGAGTGGTGTGAGCAATGTGATGAGATTAAAAAATATTAATGAAAGGATTATAATGGCAGGGAATTTAAATGGGTGGGTGGGAGTTAGACGGGATGGATTTGAGTCAACCTTAGGTATATTTGGGGATAAAAGAACGAATGATAATGGTAACAGAATGCTTGAAGTATGTTTAGAGTGGAACCTTTTTGTATCGAATACCTTCTTCAATCATAAAGGTATCCACCAATATACGTGGGAAAGAGGAAATGAAAGGTCAATGATCGATTTTGTGGTAATTGACTCTAGGTTGAGAGCCGTCACCGCAGACACAAGAGTTTTCAGAGGGGCTGAGGTAGAAACCGACCATTTTCTGGTTGTGTCGAGAGAAAATCTCTTCCGCGGCTGGCGCTCTAAAGTGAAAATGGTGTCAACTCCAACTAGAGTCAGAATAGAAAAACTGCAAAATGATAATGTAAGAAGTAAGTATGAAAATTGTGTAGAGATGAGATTGAATGATAAGGATATGAACGGTCTAAGCATAGACGAAACATGGGATCACATAAAAGTGAGCCTTTGTGAATCTGCTAGAGAGGTATGTGGGATAAGTACGCAAGGTAGGAAGAAAGGTGATGCATGGTGGGATGATGAGATTTAAGCACTGGTCTCAGAGAAGAAAGCGTGGTTATGTCTGATAGCGACTGGCAGTGCTTCTAGCGAAGAGAGGGATAGAGCGAAAGAAGTTTATAAGGAATGCAAGAAAAGAGTACGCGCTGGAGTGAAAGAACGAAAGAAACGCCTGGAAGATGAAGAGGGGATCAAAATGACAAACCACTTCCAAGAAAACATTAAACTGTTTTGGAAGGAAGTCAAAAGGTCCCGGAATGGTCCAGAAAGCGGATGTGTGAGTGATAAAATCGAAAGACGGAAAAATCGAAAGCAACCCAAGTGATAGTGATTCCAGTGGCGAGTCAGGTATGAATGACGATGGCGTGAATGTTCCCAAAATCAGCATGGATGAAATTAAGAGATCAATTAAATGAATAAAGAATGGTAAGGCTGTTGGTTTCGATAATATTGCTACTGAATACTTTAAAGGAGAGAGCCGTATAATTCTCACATGGTTATGCAAACTTTTTAACCAGTGTTTAGAGGAGGGTTACACCCCATTAGATTGGAGAAGGGCTGTGATCATGCCTCTATACAAAGGTAAAGGGTCACGAATGGAATGTGGAAATCACAGGGCTATTAGCCTGCTAAGTTCAGTTGGAAAGCTGTATGGTAGGATATTGATTGAAAGGGTACAAATGAAAACAATGGATAAAATTGGGGATGTGCAAGGTGCATTTATGAGTGGAAGGGGGTGCATGGATCAGATTTTCTCGTTGCGTATGCTCACAGAGAAGTTTCTGGCAAAAAACCAGAAACTTTTCTGTGCTTTTGTAGATCTACAAAAAGCATACGACCGAGTTGACAGAAAAAAGTTATGGAAGGTGTTGTCCAAGCATGGAGTGAATACAAATCTTATACAGGCAGTCGCATCTCTGTACGAGGGAAGCGTTGCATGTGTTAGGGCAAACGGTGATTTTTATTTGGAAATTTGACTCAAAAGGTTAATAATGGTTATTCAATCTAAACATGGATAATTATATGCAAGAATTGAAAGAGGTGGGCTTGGGCGCAAAAATGAGTAGTCTGCAAGCATGTTGCTTGTTGTATGCTGATGATGCGGTGCTGATTGCTAATACTATAGAAGATCTACAGTCCCTCGTATCTAGGATGAACGAAGTATGTATGAAGAATGAGCTAATGATGAATGTAAGTAAGTCTAAAGTCATGGTGTTTGAAAGAGAGAGCACGAAAACAGTGTGCAATATAGTTGTGAATGATGAATGCTTGAAGCAGGTCGATGAGTTTGTGTATTTGGGAAGTATGTTTACGAGAGATGGAAAGACTGATGGGAATATTGAATGAAGGGTGAATGCAGAAACTCCATTAACGGAGGACTGAACGCGGTTGGCGCAAACAAAAAGTTGTCCAAAGAAGCGAAGCTAGCAGTGCGAAGTGCTGATACCAACCCTGATGTATGGGGGTGAGGCATGGAACTGGCAGAAGAAGGATGAAAGCAGATTGAATGCTGTAGAAATGAGATCTCTTATACGAATGTGTGGTAAAACCATGTATGATCGTGTGAAAAATGTTGAGATTCGTAAAGAATGCAAGGCTGATGTAAGTGTAGTGAGCAAGATTAAGAAAGGGACGCTTAGATGGTTTGGGCATGTAGAGCGAATGAACGAAGAAAGGAGTGTAAGGAGAATATATGACGCGAATGTGAATGGAAGGAGAAGCCGGGGACGTCCAAGGAAGACGTGGCACGATCAAGTGAATCAAATACTTGAGTCGGGCCATGTCAGAAGTCGGAATAACAAAAGAGAATGTATGAGACGTTGTATGAAAGTGAATGAAGCAAGAAGTGTATGCCAAGATCGAGTTGTTTGGCGGTCCGAAACGGCGTGATGGTTAGTTAGTTAGTTATATCGAACATATTTATATTTGAAAAGCCGGTAAGCGCCGCAGTGTCAAAAAAATATCAACAATTATGCATTTTCAAAAGAAGTTGGTTACTAATGCAGATACTTACAAAGTTATTTTACCCATCTGTCAGTCTCATATTATCATGTAATCATAGGATAGAGAGCTTACCTGCAAGCCGTAATTGAGGCGCACTCCATTTTGAGCCATCTCAGACTCGACGTGACGCGATGTAAGGTGTCGCAGAGCGCACACGGCCGGCTCGGTTATCTCCTCACGATCCCCGGCATTCACGATGGTGCGCACAAGCGCGTCGACACCTCCAACCTAAGAACATCACAAAAAGCATTAGTTTACAAAATGTGATTGCAGTTCCATTGAAACTTTTATAGGACTTCTCAAGCATACGCCTCAAATTGATATTTTGGTTTACCACTCGGCACTAAACATTTTCTTTTCTACCTTGAATTTAGTAAGGTTTGACAATAAACGATACGGTAAAATGGACAATGTTTTTTATAGACATCGCCACTGGGCGTGTAATAAATACCCCCAATGTGAATAATGCATAATTTTACTGGAGAGGGGAAAAATAACCATTTTTAAGCCGGGAATGGATGAACTCCCAAATAATAATATTTAACCTTTTCACCGCTACACACATACACAACACATATTTTCTAGAAAATATATGAATGTCACAAAAAGTGCAGCGCACACCCGAAATTCTTTATACATCTGGATAGCGGTGAAAAAGTTAACAAGTTTTCCAAGGTACCGGAAAAACCAAACTTATATGTGGGATAAATTGGGTCATTTTTCTATTTCAGTATTCAAGGGACCGAAAAAACCAAACTTCTTAAGTATGAAAACTTCCTAAGTGCGAACTTCTTTAACAAGTTTCATATATGTACACAATAAAAAAAAGGGAGTCTCTCATTCATTTTCCTACTCTGAAGATGTATATTTCACTTTCCTGTAAAGTAAAATAAGTTCGTATTAGAGGAATTATGCGCCCATCAACGATATACTAACCTGGTCTACGAGGTTTATCGCATACGTGATCCATTGGCGGCTATTCGCGAATGCAGATTTTCCATATGTGAACCAATAAGTTTCACTAAAACACATACACTGTGTCAAAATGTTCTGCGTGATGGGATAGATTGCATCAACTGATATCGCATGACTTACTAATTTTGCTTCATTCTTTCAAGGATTTGTCATCAATCAGAGGTCAACTCACCTGGCAAACGGTGACCTTGTTCCTTTGGTTGTTGCACGTCAGATTGGACAGGATTCCTGCGGCGCATGTGACGATATTCACATCGGTGGAGGCCAGGACCTGCACCAGACTTTGGAGGAGACCTTCCAGACCGTCAACCTAGCGGAACAGGAAAAAAAAAAGTATTAGAAAAAATATTCCAGAAATCAAATTTGTTTTCAAGTATTCCAGAAATAATAATTAAAGATTTCTAGAGTTATTTAGAGTTATTTTATGCTGTATAGATTCCAAAGTTTTTTTTTGGCATTTTGAAACATTCCATACTGATCAACTTACTGATTGTACCTACCGGTCACATGTGTGATCATTGTAAAGATGTTTATATACATTATACAAACTATTGTGGATGAGTTCACCGTTGTTACTACTAATGAGTATGTACTATTGAAATATGTTGACAATTCAAACATCACAAGAATCGAATGATGAATTAAAATAAAAGCTAGTGATAGGCTAATCAAACTAACGCTTCATCAATATCTTATATGCAATTATAATGGTCGATTTCCACTACACAAACTGAACAATCGTTTATGTTCGGGTTCAAATTATAGTTCACAAATGTTTGATAAAAAGGGCACAATAACTAAAAAAAAAAAAAAATATTATTTGTGTTAATTAACTGGAAAAGGGTTTAACTTTTTTCTTGTCTATTCCTATAGTGAGCATTCAGCCAAAAATGTGTGAGGTTTGTTTTTACATCAATTCCGCACAGGAGGCCCTGAAAAAAAATGTTTCTCTCAGGGCCTATGTCATCTTTGAGAATGTTGTGTGGAGGATTTTTTCGAGGAGAGGAAGGAGTGAACATGCGTCTTGAAGAAACCCATGTTGTAGAAGTTAACAGAGACTGGCAAATCATTCCAGTTGTGCTGTTAAACTCAAGAACAAGTTGAACAAATAACCCGTTTTCATGTGACAAATGTTAATAGTGTACAAATGTTGGTCGCGCGTTTGGCGTGTTTCCCGACTATGCACCGGTGCCAAGGGATCAATGATGCAAGTAAGTCCTACCGCTAAACCAAAATTTATACCAAGTTAGGTTTTGCTCAGATTTGAATGGTAAAAGCACGTGTAATTATTAATCATGGGAATAACTTTCAAATGATGAAATTCTCAAAATAATCTATCATTTGAAGTGGATATGTTATCATTGCCAATTACTAATTGGGATCCGTAGAACCAGTTAGTTGAATTGGATATTTTCTATTGTTGATGTTATTTAGTTAAAAAACATTAGAACAATATTGTTTCAAAAGTGCATGCAATTAGGAATTTGTTAATAACAAAAACCTTGAGGTGTTAGTGGAAGCAATAAATATTAGTTTTATATAGAAGCATATAAATATTGACGCAGGGCTGAAGACTAAGGTGTTAAAAGCTCAACGGTTATTGGGTTAGTTTAAAAAAGTTTTGCAAAATAAAGATTATTTTTAAAATATTAATTGATTTTTTTTAATTGTGAGAAAGATTAGTATTAGAAAAACCCATTGTGCAACTGCTGTGGACTATTTGAGAGATAGAAACCAAATAATTTGGTATCACATGAAAATCATAGAAGGCATGGCATGCTAGCTGATATAAAATAATATTGTATCACTATAAGAGATATAATATAGAAGACAGTGGGAAGAGTTTGTTGTTATGAGGCTAAGGCGGGGCCCATAGACCAAGCAATATTCTGATGGTGACTTACCCGTGACAATAACTGGTATAACTGGCGTTACGTATCTGGTGGAGGAGTAGGAACGATTGTGCAGCGTTAAAATGATAACAATAAAAATGTAACCTACTACCTTGGTTCCGGCATCAGACAAGTTACGCAGTGTCCAGAGGCAGTTCTGCACAAGGCGGCCGCTGGGGTTGCCCAGGTGCATAGCCAGGGCCTGCATGCCGCCCGCCTCCACGATGGCAGGCTTGTTGGAGGAGCAAACTGACAGAACCTGGAAGCAGATGGATCATTTAAAGTAATGTAAAACCCTTTTGTAGATCACTCATCGCATGTTCAATTATTGACAGTTAAAATATATTAATGATCAAACATTAAAATATAACAAAACATAATGTTAGATCATGTGGTGTTGGCCCCTACTGCACACAACAAAAACAACCGTTTTTAGAGGCTTACCTATTTTAATATTATTGTAAAACGGAGCTTGAAAATGGTTGTGAATTTATAACTTTCATATAGCCGGAATGCATATTTTTCCGGAGAATTAATATATTTATTTTTATAAAAATATTAATATATAAATAATATTTTTATAAAAATAAAAATATTATTTCCACTGTTTCAGTCCAATGCTTACCTTCAACACGCGAGATGTAGTCCACAGCAGCTTTTCATAGTCGTAAGAACGCATTATGCGTACAAGTTCAATGGGTCCCTGAGAGGCCAGGATTATCAGCTTTGACTCCTGGTTACCGTAAGCCAGGATCTGCAGGCAGTCAGTCACGATAGCGAGGAATTTTACATTGTTACGCTGCAACAGAGCGACCATTTTCTGGAGTCCTCCAGCCAGACGGACAGCCATCTTAGAGCCATCCTGATGAAGAAGGAGATTGTGCAGAGTCGTGATAGCGTAAAAGAGCACAGACTCGACTGGGGAGCTCAGGAGCTTGACCAGAGCGGGGATACCGCCGCTCTTGAAGATGGCCAGCAGACCCTGACGATGGTGGGAGAGGTTGTGTAGGGTTCCGACGGCGCCCTTGGTGGTCTCGAGATCGTTGCTGTTGGAGATGGCGCGCACGAGGGCAGCCACCATCTGTGGAGAGTTCATGATGGCGTGGCGAGAGGCCTCCTTCTTGGAGAGCTGGTGCACCATCATGGCAGCCTGGGAGACCACCACTTGATCCTCATCATTCAGCAACTTGATCAACTCAGGAATAGCCCTGGAATTCAAAGAAAACCAGAATGTAAGAAAAATTTGTCAGATCCAGTTCTATTTGCCATAAGACAGATACGTTTCAATACAATGTCAGGAATTAAGATAAAATATGACAAGGGGTGGTTAGTAAATTTAATCAAGAAACAAGTTGATTTGAATTCAATTTCTTAAATAATTCCAACACCGAAGATAAGAAAAAGGTGCTTGCATGTTTTAACTGACCATTTTTGCGAGATTTGATTTAGGTTAGGTCAGGTATTAAATTAAAATACGACAAAATATTGTTGGAATATTTGAGAAAGTAAGAAAAACAAATGATCCAGCATTTTTTAACACCGTTTTTTGAGTAAAAATATAAAGGAGAAGATGCATTTGCTTGGAAGTTGTAACAGACCATTACTGGAATATTTTGAATCAGTTAGGTTAGGTTAATCAGGTTAAAATAATGGCAGATGCCAAAAGACTAACCCACAAAGTTAGGTTAGGTTTAATTATAAGAGTGTAAGGTCAAAGTTTTTACCGTGTGGCAAGATCGGCATCATCCTGGTAGTTGATCAGGTTGACCACGGCATGCTTCAGCATCTGGCTGGGCTCAGCAAGGCGCTGCACAGCCGTCGGCTGAGCTGGGTCGAACTGGGTGGACGGGATCTCAATGCCCTCCTCCAGTGTCTCGGGGAACATGGCCGCGCGCACACGCTGGGAACGCGTCTGGGACAACTGTTGGTTCATGTCTGGAATTCAAACAATAAATGATTTGAATAAGCTTCACCTACTTTCTTATGGTTGTGTGGTGGTTCCTAATCTGAATGCAATTTATTTACTTCCGACCACTGGTATCATTGATCCAGCGCGTCCGTAGCCTGCTGGCCATAACTAAAATCTGGCTCCCCACAATTGCTTCCCAATGCTGTTCTGAAAAACAGCTTCCTTTCAGTGGTATAGTAACTGCTTTCCTTCAGATAATGATTTAGTTGTATCATCTATAGATGTCAGCATGGTGACACAGCTAGGATAAGCTGGGTTGCAGGAGCAATACAAAGTCACGTGAACCCTAGTTGGGGGGTGAAGTCATCAGAAGTTGCGGCTTGAGATGCATATTTGCAGGCATTTGATAAGACTAAATATGTAAGTCATAATTAACACTTACGCCCAATGTTAATTTTATAAATATGATCTTATAGTGAACAGTCACTTACAAAGCATTGCAGAACATAAAAACAGAATTTGAGGTCATAATTGATGACAATAAAGCGCAGGAATTTTAAAACTTTGGCCAATGTCTAAATAGAAAAACTGCTGCTGAGGTAAAATACAACCAGTAGGCGGAGGCACAACAAGAAGATAATAAATGTGATAGGTCAAAAATATTACAAGTAAAGTTGAAGATAAATGTAAATGACATGTTCAATAATTATTGTCAAAATAAAAAGTCAAGTTTGCGTGTTAATTTCCGTGTCAACATGACATCTAATGAAGAATAACATGCAGCTGTAGAATTTTTTTTTTTCTGAACAGAACAGATTGGCAAAAGAGTGACATATGTCACAACATTATGACAGAGAACAAGTTAATTTACATACATATTTTAATGATAAACAATAATATACACAATTAGTAATTATTCACCAATATTTCGGTTCGTACTGAGTTGGCTTTTGACACAATTTTACAGATTATGATTATTAGAAGCCAAGAGTCTTCGAGATACCGCATGAAGGTCGTAGGCAAGAATATCGAAAACTCACCATCAACCTGGTCCTGCGTGAAACCCTGAGTGAAGCCCTGGTCCAGATCGAACATGAGCTGGTCTCCTTCCATCTCGTCGTCCTCCTTGCCGGAGAGCGATGGCACCTGTGTGGCAGCTCCGGAGTTGATGCCGGAGTCGCCCAGGTACGCGCCCTGTTGCCAAAGGAGGGTTTGCTCCTTGCTGGAGGCCATCGGCACCTCTGGCCCGGGGTAGTTGTTGTGGGACACTATGGAAAAAAATAAGATTAATCCATCAACTTCATATAATATCAGTTGCCCGTGAATAGCTCCACTTTTAAAAGTGACCTGCAAAAGTAAGCCATTTATGTATGCACATTTCAAATATAGAAATAAAATAATTGTCTGCTAAAATATATTATAGGTAGGTACCGAATGAAAAAAAATATTTGTCTGGATATGAAAAGTTTCTAGGTATTTAAATTTTTCTCAACACATCCATCCCAATCAGATCCAATTTTCAAAATCAACACACATAGGAACAAAGGAAATTACATTGTAATACAATCTGTAATTGGCACTGCCAGTTACAGTGAAAGGTGTTGAAAGTTGCTAGTTACGTTTGATGGGCCTTGTAAAAATGTCTAAATGAGAATAAATAAATTTTATGGAAAAAAAGTAGTTCAATTTCGCCTACATTTAACTCGTAAACATGAAATAGTACAGCATGATGCCTATATGAATATATATCATATGGGCTACTTGTGGTTTTTTTTAAATATAATATAAAAAAATCTTAGACATTAGCTTCGTCCAGACGGCACACAGCGTGCATCGAATGAGCTAGAAAAGTGGGAACAAGTATCCAGCAGCATCAAATATTCAAATAACCGCTGCATTTAAGCATATTACAAGCCAATTACAGGATATATGTATAAAATTTACACATTATTTTCGACCTCACAATTGCATGAAAGAAGGCCAACATACTATGATAATTATTTCGTTAATAAAGTTGTACTAATTAATAGATGTGCCAACAGATGACACTGAATACTACATTTGTGAATTGTACCAAAAGGCACGGCCTTTTTCGACACTAGCTCAAACGAATCATATCTTAAACGCGCATGGCGCACACATGTACATTTTTGTAACATTTAAATATGCTATGTACATCATTTTGTATACTTAATTCCTGCTCTCCTGATCTACGCCCATATTTCTGAAAGTTTGGATTGATTTCTCACAATAATTTTATGAATTTTAATATTATTTAAATTTTCTTGTCAGTAAGGTAGGGTAGGCAGTGCTTATATGGAATGCACGCCTCTGCTCACAAGCTAGCGTGCTGTCCTGAGGAAGCTACTGATACAGAATCTGGTGCTTTGATTTATTTAAAAACACAGATAGAAAATTAACTGTAAAGCAGAAAATGGGTAGTCAAGGTCACATTGAGCGATTTCAACGCTGCTATTTGAATAGTACCGTCTAAATCGCTTTGTGTGAAAAGGTATTTGCAGCGAGTAACTGAATTAGCAGCGTTTAAACATTTGTGCGATTAGATTAAAACATGTTCAATTCTGATCGCAATATCTCATATTTTCTGACATCAAAAACAGATGTATTGGTTTGTTTTGATTATTGTTTACGTTGTGTTTTTTCTCTTTGACTAATCCAGTCGCGAAACCATTTCCTTTTTTGCTTTCTATTTCACTTAACAATATTTACTCAACTCGGCAGAATTCAAACAAATCAATCGTTTCAAAAACACAAAGCAACATTTTTTGACAGTTCACTTCCTACTTGCAGTTCCAGACAATCCATTAGCTCCATGCGACTCTCTAAGAGCGGCTAGAAGTGGTGATCCGACAAAATACCACTTTATTTCGTTTATATAAGAAAATTCAAATATTGGGCGAAGTCAAGCAGACAAACTAACTTAGTTCATTATTTGTTATTGCACAAAATAATTATTAATAAGGCTTTTGTCGTAAAACTATTACTAGTTGTAAGAGCATTGAACTCTAGCTGATAGCGTACATCATTATTTTTGTTTAAGATTCCACTTCAAAACAGGAAAGGGAATAGCAGCCAATAAGAATTGATCGACATTTGACATGAAAATGTGCAATTTTTTTTGCCAAAATGTGGTTTTATTAAATTATTTTAATCGTTGTTTTGCTAATATTGGGCGCCATTTGTACAAAACATTGATTCATTCAGAAGTTTTCTATTCAATGCATGCTCAAATTTCAGCAATTCAATGAAAGAAATACAAGACTATGTGAATTCTGAGCACTATATTTTCAGATATGAGTATAAAGTACATTGAATTATTTATCATAGTTCACATTGCTACATCAGTTACTTATCTTTTATTCCAAGTAACCAGCTTATCTGTATAGATATTTGCCCTTTGTAAAATATGTACCTAGCAGTTACTGCCTAAAAGGAATAATATTTTTCAAAAGAGTGGAAAGTGTAAAAAAAAAAACTTTTGTCAAATTACGTTTTAGAGAACCTACTAAATCTACTCAAGTGGGTAAGTACATAAGTATTGTGGGAATGCTTCATTATGGGTGTGTATTGTTGGAAATGTTTTTATTTTTAGACAGTTATTTTTACACTTCACACCCTAAGAAGAAGTGAGAGGCTGCCATCAATAATCCATAGTGTGGATTATAACAAGAAAAAGGTTGTGATCGGAATGTTGCGAGAAATTCCTGGAACTATTCGTGAGTTTTACCTCAATGTGACTCATTATAAGAATGAGGTACCTACAAAAAAAAAAGATATATTTCGGGATTAGTGTTACTTACTTGTCCGGTTTTGAGAAGGGGGCAGCTGATAACTCATGGCTGCTTAGGAAGCTGTATACAGCACCTGAAATACGATAAAAAAATCTAGATGAATACACCTCAACTACGAAAAGTATACACGTAAAACTGGCAACGCTGCATAGTTGCATAGAACAAGTGCATCTAGAATTTTGAACAAACAGGTGCACCACTAACTTGATTTGAACCGCTTTAGACGATATATCAGATATAAAACAATACCGTCAAGTTACGCATCACAAAAACGTAGTAATTCTGAATACACAATCGTGTTTTCACAACAAAACAGCTTCCATGACAGTCTAGTATGCGTCCATTGACACCACACCCGTCGGAAGCGATTTAGGCTACTTTCAGACAAAAATCAAACATAACTATTAGTTTTTAACAATATGCCTCACCTCCAAGTGAATTTTATTTATCTCCGATCAAATTTAAACAATTAATCGATTTCGAAAACGGTATCCACCCGCAACACTCCGTAGCAATACAGAATGGCGGCGAAAGTGTTGCCACGATAAATAAATGAAATATTGCCTTGACTGAATTACGGGTTCTTATTCAAAAAAATTATTGATTTTGTGATATTTCTCCGCAAGCATTGATGAAAAATATAAAAAAAATTATATATTGTAAAAACGTTTCCTAAATTTATTTATTTTGCCTTTTTGTTTGAATAACGCGAAGACGTTTTTTTTTTTTTTTTTAAGTTTTGTTGGTGAGAAGCGGAATATTTATTTTTCAAACGAGTATTGCATGTGAGAAGCGAAATGTTTATTTGTCCAACATAGGTTTACGTAGATTTTTTATGTAAGCCGGATTGTTGTCATAAAAAAATATGAAAACCCTTTATAAACATGAAATACGACATCTATGAACAAACGCTTGGAGTGCGGCAGTTGAGAATTTATGATTAGTTCTGTATTAATCCCATAGATGGCATTCACAAGAATTATTTTGGGGAGATCCTATATATATTATGTCGATAAAAAGAAATATAACGAAATGTAAGCCGGTACTTGCACCAAACACTCGAAAATGATTAATACCTTCAGGTTCTGACATTTGATGGCAACATACCACACTTGCGCCCTCTAGCGGCCCGAGTTGTAGAAATTGTTTTTTTTTTTTTTTATACATTTTGATATATTTTCTGTGAAATAAATTGTTAATAGATTATAGGAATCGACATTTCAAGGAAAATATATTAGGTAACCATCAAATGATTTTATTATTTTTTTGCTTATGTATACATATTTTTTAAAGAGGCTGTTAGAAAGAGAATAAAATATTTGTTATAATACCAATACAGTTTTGAAACGCTATAGCCCGGGTCTCTAGAGGCGCTAGTGTAGCATATAACCAGTATTTTTACTACGATATATGATTTAATTTATTCAGAATGTATTATTTCATAGAAAATTTATTAAAATGTATGGAAAATCCCAATTCCGCCACCTCGCGCCTTGAGGGGCGATGATGTAGCATGTTGCCATGTCAATGTATGGTAAATGCCAGGAGCTGGAGGTATTGCCATATTTCTACGGTATAGGTTTATATCTTTATTGTACCCAGAAATAATAAAGGTATGTAGTTTTTTACGAAACATTTTATTTTGTTGTGCACTATTGATAAGAACTCTCATTTGAAACATTTTCATTATGTATGATACGTTCCTCATACTGTGACTAGGCGGCACCACCGTTTCAGTTTAGACATAAATTGATAGAACATTGCAGGTGACCAAAGAAAGAACTAACAAAGCTACCCGTGTAATCAAATACTATAGACGTCAAAATGCTGTCAACACGCTAAATTACCGCCTCTAGCAACCCGGGCTATAAGCTTCAAGGCAGTATTGCTGTCGTTATAATTATTTTGTTTTATTTGTAAATAATTACGACAGTGCTCGACCAGCCAGGCTTTCATGTTAATACAATCCTAATATCCCCTTTTTAAAATATATACCTAAATATGTATACATGAGTAAAAAAGCAATAAAATCATATTCAGGTAGCCTAATATTTATTTTTTGATTTCTATAATAAATTAAGAATATATTTCACAGAAAATCTATTAAAATGTATGGTAAAACACAATTCGTACAATTCGGGCCGCTGAAGGACGCTAGTGTACCATGTACCATATCTGGAGATATTGTCATTTATGAGTATTTGGAACTAACGGGCAAACGAACATTTTTAAAATCCATAGATTTTTTTACCACAAAATCTACACTGGCGGTGCTACTGACGTGTCAAGTTTTATATTTTTAGTGTGACAAATGTAAAAATAAAATCTCCAAACTAAATTCACTTGGTAGATAAGTACTGAGGTAGGTACGCACCTAAACAAATTCTAGTCCAAGGTTCCTGCATTTATTTTCAAATAACGCCTATTCTGAATAATCTGAATTTTAATCGACTTGAGCAAGTGACAAGCAGTGCTCAAATAATAAATAAATAAAATATTTATTTTCCCCAGGAAAATACTGTTTTAAAGAAGCATAATGTTCTTTGTAGAAATCCCATGAATTAATTGGCTTTAGCAGTTCGTAATGAGTTGGTTACAAAAGTGCTCCTCATAAAAATGACAGAAAAGGAAGAAATCGTTAAAATGGAAGAAAGCGAGCCAGAAGTAGACATCACAGATCCTAAAGTTATAAGGAAGTTGGAAAGGTGTATCGAGGAACATTATGCGAGATATTGGCTCTCAACTGTCAATGAATCGGTGGCCAAAACGTATTACCCCGAAAGGCACGGGGCGATACTCAGCATCGACTATTCAATGACTGGATCTTTTCTTATCACCTCACATACCACTGGGTGCATTGAAGTAAGTTATGTCAACTTTTGATGAACATGCAGTTTTTTTTATTATGAAAATTCTCCTTCCTCCATCATTATGAGCGGAAAATTTTTATGTAGGTAAAAATTAATGATAGGAATTGTGATATGCTTGTAGCAATTTTCTGTGTATAACATATTATTTATTCAAAATTTTAAAATAGTATATATCAATTGTAAAATTATCTCTGGGGTGTGTCAACTCGAAGAAGATTAACAAAGATTAATGTTGCATTATTTAACTAAGTAATTGTAAAAGGTAATATATAAAATAATCGGCGCCAAGTCAAACATCGTGATTAAATTTATAGGTAAAGGTAAACCAGAGTTATAATACTAAATTAATGATGATCACCCAAATCGTTGAAGAAGTCGCCATACCAATTAACTCGTTCGAATCCATGGACGAGGTTCCTGCAGCAACGACCACCGAAGTCTCTTCTTTCTTTGTTTCGATGGCTGTACACACCGACATTATGAGGTCGCCTGTCCATAGCACAGTAACCGGGGTGATGAGTAGTTTTTTTATCGGTTACATGTTTAGCCAAAAGTGAGAAATTAAACAAGTATTTTATTCCCTTTTTAAACCACCAGATGCAAGCCGCAAGCGGCGAGGCTTATAACTGTTAGTACAAACCTAATAGCCTCTTTTTTTCACGTATGAGAAAAAAGGAATAAAGCCATATGCAAGTTACCTTTATTTTACGAGTTATCGAGATCTATAATTTATACATCGTCTCATACTTACATATCTATACTATTTCAGTCGTGAATGTGAATGAAGCAAGGAGTGTGTGCTAAGACCGAATTGTTTGGCGGTCCATCCTCTCTCCTTACCCCTGCGGGAAAACGGCGTGATGTTTAGTTGGGTAGTTAGTTAGTTAATGGGAATAGAAAATGGTGATAATCGTAACTAATTATTACACTGTACACACTAGACTTTACATTCATAATATATCTTTCAATCTCATTGATATATATATACAAGTATATGCGATTTCAGTAAATTTCAATACTCTAATAGACTAGATATATTCACGATTTTGCATAAAAGCAAGCAACTCTATTTTAGTCTGTCACCATGACTAAAATAGTATTATACAGAATTTGTACTTAAATGATTTTACACAAACAAAAGCCACTCTATTACAGTTGTCATCGTGACTGAAATGGTATAGTATTTCCATCGTGCTTAAGTTTAATTTGTAGAAACAATGACATTACAAACGATAGACACGTTGCAGAGCTCAAAAAGTAGCAATAAAAATACGGTAATTGCCGTACTTTCATTTAGTTTTAATCCAGTATTAAATTGTCACGCGTTGCATGAGGTCGTCTGCTATCTCAAATAAAATTACACAAATAGGTGCCAAAAGTGTTTCCATTACACGCAAAATACCAGTAAAAGAAACACGATAAACACCAGTAACATTTCATTCGTAAATACTCGTATACGTAAATCACTTAATATTATACATAATTCAATAATTGTAATCTGGAAACAATCAGTGATATTACGAACACTTGACAAACATTCAATGAAACAATCGAAATATATATTATTCCATTTTAAACGTCATTAGAAAGAGTGAGATAGCAAACGTAGCAACACCTGATGAGTATAAGAAAGACAACCTTCTAGCAGTAGGTCCTTAGTAGGTCCTACCGTAGTGTAAGCGAGTAGGCGTATTGTCACCTCATTCGCCCCGAAGGCATTATAATGCCTTCGGATGGCGAAACAGCTGTCACGCGTAATAATAATTACATATCAGAACTTTTTTTTATAAATAAACCGTATTTTTTAAAAAATTGAATAATAGTTTAGTTATTAATAAATTTGACTAACTTTAAATAGAAATGGTACAGGTTTTATAAGTGAAATATATATTTTGCAAAAACAAAAGCTACTCTATTACAGTCGCCGTCGTGACTGAAATGGTGTCGGTTTTGTAAATACGACACACGGAGCATATACACTTGAGTCCCGTAGTGTACTGAAAAATGAGTGGCGAGATAAATATGCTTCCTTTTCGAGCTTCTGACTTCACTATTATGATACTCGTACTACCCCTAGCCAGGCCCTGTAGTCAATGCAGCCAAATGGCACCCGGAGCAGCATGAATTTTGATGTCTTTTAAATTAAAAAAAGTATTACTGCCATCTCAAATTACGTAATTTAATTTAAAAAAAAATCTTAACCGTTAATTACGTGAAATGCCCTGAGACTCATATTTTAGCTTAAAGTTAGGAAGGTACGATTCTATCCATCGTCGTTAGCACTTTAAAGTTCGTTCCTAAACGATTCATAGTGTGCATTGCAGTTTTAGAAATGAATGCGTAGTAACCCAAAAACCTATTTACCAAAATGATAAAATATCCGAGCCGCTAATCCATTTCCGCTGCGGAGGGTGAAATCCATAAACAGTGATAGCTGGCACACAGCCGACAAAAGACTTGATGGCGGACTCTGCCAAACAACTGTAAGATTTTGTGCAGTGTGCTCCAGGCGACACTAACAATGGAATAATTACGTCTGGATGCGGAAAAACAGAAATATATTACCCAGTCTTCAGAGTTACTGGAAAGCTTTTAATCAGTTTTCCGTAAAGCGTTGGTGGTATAAAAATATAATTCATTTCACTACAATTAATAAAAGTTGAAACAAGGGTAAGAATCTTAAATGTATGATCTGGTCCTAAAATCATTATTGAAGTGTCGTTTTTATGAATGCATCTAAAGTGTTTACTTTGCGCTCTGCGGGAATCGAGTCTGAAACCTGTACTCGAAGTCAAATTCGTAGGGCATTACGCTAAGGAGGATTAATTTCAACGATTGGCGATAATGACACTGATTAACTGACATTGGCTAGAAAAAGACGCGGCGCCGCACAAAAGATTCGAAAAATACAGATTTAATATTATTTTTGCTACGCTGTCTTAATATCGTGCCATATAATAAATACCACGTATTAAAAATGAACGCATCCCACATTGAAACATATCGACATCATACGGTAATTGCACGGAATTCAAATACAAAAGTCTATTATTGCATACATCGTCAACAATTATTAATCAGATATGTGTCTAGAGTATAAGTATTAGTGAATGTGAGGTATTTTTTTGTATATTCGCCTTTGTTGCAACTTATTTGGAATTGTACTTACACGATGTTATTGCTGAATTTGTTTTGTGAGGTAGATTAAATATTTGGTTGTTGTATTTCGCTATTTACCTACTGTGATGTGTTTTGCACCTGTGTCACTATTGTAATTTGAATTTTATAACAAAATATGTAAAAGCCCATATAGGCCGTATACAATATAATAAATAAGTCGTATGTGCGTGCTTTCAAACACAGGTTTGGTAGTATTGAATTACACCGCCACAAACAGACGTGAGTTACGCTCTCTTCAGATAGCTGCATTGGGTGTGTTTCGCAATTTTATTTCAAGAACCGCCATGAACAATACAGATGAAGATGTGCACATATATAGAAAAAAAATCAGATCTATTTAATGGAAGTGTATAAGTAATTCAAGTGTCACAAAACGGTTTTAAATATGTTTTACTCTCTTTGGCATTTACGAGAGTGCAACTATATTCGTACGTGTTGATTATATTATTGTTATTACATTTTATTAATTGCACGATAGTTAAAAAAAATGTCAGCTTCAATTATTATGAAAACCTTAATCTTTAGGGAGGCATTTACGAATTGTTAAACAAAGACCAATGATGTAAAATATAGCGTTGAAGTCGTCAAATATGTCTACATGGTTGAAACACATAAATAATTTATTTATTTGAAAATATATCAATATTTCCTTGATTATCGTACATTATCTATTTTTCTTCGATATATTTCTCACGCCTTTAGTTTGTAGCATTATCACTCATTGAATATATCCATTGTATAATATGTATGTACCTAGTGTGTTACATATATAAACAAAATAAATGAGATGCGTTTTAAAAATTGCATTAACTTTTTTTAGAATCAAACAATATTTTTTCCAGCTAGAATCGTTAAATAACCCACTGTGCGCCAGGAGGTTTTTTACAGTCGGTATGAACTGTGCAAAAATGTATTCTGAAGGGATTTTTTCTCACATAAAGTGACCAAATTTAACTAAAGCAGAAATTAGTATCGCATTGCTCGCATACAGTATGTTTCTGATTTGTTATATGACGTCAGAAATTAATTTGAAAATAAATTTGAAAAATATGTATTTTTATGTGATGCTCGCCTCAACTCTAATTGTGCGATCTAATTTTGGAAAAAAAATATGATTAGTTAATAAATAAAATGTGTTTAGTAATCACGATAATGATGTATGCAGTTTAAACTGTCACGGCTCAGTCATTAGTTTCGCAGATGACACAGTCCTTCTCTTCCATGGTAAGTCGTGGGACACTTTGATTCAAATTCACTAACATTAAATGACGCAAAAACTAAATATATTAAATTTAAAATACACAACAAGCAGGCAGATAACCTCAGCACAAACCTAAACATAAAAATTCATACAAAAACGGCTTAAGCGTGAACCAAGAAGTTGCTTGCAAATGCAAAAAATGAAATGAAGTACAAACAATAAAATACCTAGGAATAATTATTGATCAAAACTTAAATTGGAACTCCCATGTTGAAAATGTAAGCAATAAATTAAAAAAAAAAAACTAACCTATTTTTTTCAAAACAATAAGAAACATTTTAGATAAAGAACAACTAATGAAAATTTATTACGCCTTAGGCCAATCTCACCTACAATATGGTCTTATCTGGTGGGGAAGTTCACGTGATTCCACTATAAAACCAGTTATCATACCTCAAAAGACAATTTTGAAAATTATTCGTAGAGTCCCCATCGGAACTCCTACAGACTATGTTTTTAATGCCCTGAATTTAATGTCTCTGAAATAATAATATTCAAAATATATTTTAATGTACGCATTAAAAAATCAGGAAAACTTTACACATACAAACTCGGGTCGATCACAAGATCCTCATTACAACTTACATTCCATCAACCTACAATTAAAACAACTTTTGTACAAAGAAATTTGCAATATTTCACTATAAAAATTACAAAATAAACCGAATTCAAAAAAAGTATTAAGATATGGATTATGGACACGGGAAGGAAGAATATAGATATGATGTTGCAACCTAACAGAGTTTAACTTACAAAAAGGTTGACCTCATTTATAATCCGTATATAAAACCATGTACAATGTGACCTTAGAACGGGTACCTCAGTAAGGTCACCTTTTTGCGACTTTTGTAAAATAATACGAAATAAATAAAATAAATAAATAAAAAAAGTTTCTCTCAACCCATCGACCAACCCTTTGCATTACACCATGACGTCAAATGCTTCCGTAGTATATATAATCTATTATTATCACTACCATATCGGTTTAACCCTTTGAGTGTCAGGTTTCACACAACCGGGGCATTGCCGCCATTTCAGTACACGTGTAAACAAACACCCCTTAAAAACCGACCCTACTATGAAGGCTTTCAACTGTAAATATATTGCTTTCCCCGCCTCAAACTTTTGAATGGCGGAAAGCGTTTCCACTTTGAATTTGATGAAATGAATGTTAAATGGAAAATTGTTTGATATTTTTACTGGCCTGCGTCAAACAGTGTAAATAAAAGCATTCATTTGTATAGAATAATGAATAGCTATCAACTAACCAACCGAACACACGTTCAAGAAACAATCCACTTTGGTTTCGAGTTTTCAATTCGCTCACTTATGTGAATTACAACGGGTTCGTATAATAGCTTTTTGCTTCCGCTCAACTCAGTTAATGTTTTCGATGTTTTTCTATTATTTTTTTATTATTATTTTTATTTTATTTATTATTAACGTTTTACGTAATTATGTATACGTATATGCATAACGAAGAATGTCTGTGGATGGTTTTATTTTTTTAATACAAATCTACAGTTTTATTACGCGAGCTTTAAGAAATTTTTGCATACTTGACCTTCAAAACGAGAGGAAGATCACTGCATACATGAGATTTTGAAATCTACACCCCCTCCCCTCTTTCCCACCGCTTAAAGCAGTATGTTGGTACTCTGATGAAATTTCGCGCACTTGACGTTCAAAATAAAAGGAAAATTACTGTGTCGGGGTAGAAGTAACACATCTCAACCTCAAAACTTTACTCCTAACCTTTCATAACCCTGGGTAATGTCAGATACTTCAGGTAGTTGAATATAAACATAGATTTTTTGCTGTAATTCCGAAACAGCCTTGGAACACTACGAGCTGCAGCAGACATTTCTGCATGAAAACTCTTCGAAATTTTTAAAATCAACATTTCGTTTTTCATTTACAGATTACATTGAAATACGTGTGACTCTAAGTCAGCTATTTTAATGGGTCCCGTTACGATCAAATGTTGTTTTTGATTACATAGAAGCAACGGAAGTGAGTTTAATATTTCTCATTCGTAACAATCGTTAGGATTTCCGGGTGCTATGATAAAAAATATTTGACGTTTTTAGATCTGTTTTTTCCAAAAATACGAAAGGGTATCGCGACAAACTTATCTGCCTTCAATATTTTGATTCAGCGGCTCAACGATTAAAAATCGACGGTATTTATTGTTCGATCTTGGAGATGAAATTTTTTCGACCGCGGCCCTTTCTTTGCGTTCTTCGATTATTTACTTTATTCTTTGGTTACCATTTCAATAAATACAAAAATGTTACCCGCATAAATTTAATTTGAAAACTTAGACTTACAACTTCCTCACTTACTTTAAATAAGATTTTTTTTATCAAATGCGACATTTTAGGTAGGTATTTATGGTTTGTAATAGGTATATACCTACTGGCTCCGGATAGTTTTATGTTTTACTACGTTTGTACCGTGTTCATATAAAAAAATAATAACTATAAATTAGATTAGCGACGCCACCGACTGCAAAATTAATCATGTCAAGGGTACCTACCGACCCTACCCCCTGCGGCCCGCAAACACATGTAAAGTGGATAAATTGTCCCTCCGGCTAAAAAGGTTTTGCATCACCGTTCTGTAGTATTGTAAAAAAATTATGTACAGTGCCAGAGAACATTTCTCCCTCTTCCTGTGTCAACTATGGTTAGAGGTACTTAGATAATCTTCTCTACCCAGTGAGCGGGCTGCCTATTGCTACTGTAGGGCTTTTATTTATTTTTATTTCAAACAATTGTAAACTGTTTTTTATGTGCTAGCTGCACTTTCTGATGGCAATCTTATATTTAAGACCGCACACTAAGGTAATGGAGAGTATAAGATGGAATTTGGGCGGAGACGGAGGGGGTCGGTGCTGGGGGTTCAGCGGCCGAGGTTTGATATAGAGGCATTCGAGTTCGATTCTAATTCGAGTAAAAAGATTTGGCTAAATCTATTATATGTTTTCGGAGTGGAGGAATTTTCGAGCCCGTGTTAATTATGCTATTCCTGACGAACCGGGGACTTTTAGAGAATCGTCGGAGCAATGAATTCTGGAATTATGATGCATTCCAGAATGCGATGCTCGTTCGATGTATAGAAACGGTACCTTCAGTAAAATAATCATATAAACCATATGAAATTGATGGATGCAGTTTCAAATATTATTTCTAATATCAACGCCATTAATTATACGAATAAAACGAATTCAGTATTTCACACTGTTATTCGAGCTAACGGCGGACCTGGAATTAGGTTTGCAAACCATATTGCGATCTCGTTTGCCGCCATAACGTATGTCCGACCGTTGGGCTGGAGCGGTCCTTCTGTAGAATAGTGGCACTGAATAGGCATTGATGACATCACACCAAAATGGTGTATACCACAAAAATCTATTGTAATCTCTCATTTCTAGTTCCGCGGTGGCTTGCGCGGTGACCTCATCCGCCAGATCTCCATCGCTCAGGTGCCGGCCACTTGCGCGCGCTTCCATCCAACCATCGAGGACTTCGCAATGGTTTCGGAAGAATTGGGTTACATCAGATGCATGAGGGTGATGCCTTCGGAGATACAAGAGGATCAAGTCTTTGTCAAGGGTAATAGAAACACAAATAATCTTTAATTATTGATTTTGTACGACATCTATGGTTTTTGGCTATGGCACCAATCCAAGTGTAAAAGGAAGTTTCTTTGGAGATTGTTGAATAAAGAACGGAGAATGCAAAAATCTTGCGGAGCAATATCATGATAACGGGTGAGAAACTGAAAACATCTTCCAACCGAGTTTTTGAATAGTAGCTTTTGTAATGTTAGTATCAGTCCTACGCTGATCTTTTCGTAAACAGCATCAAAGACTAAAAGTTTTTTTTAATAAAAAAAATATAAAACACATTGTATTTCAAATAAATAAATATTATTTATATTTATTGTGCAGGTTCGAGTCCTGTCGGCGACATTTATCTTTGCTCGGAAAGGTTTTTTTTCAATTTGGATGAGTGTTTCAGGCTAATAATTATTGTTTATAAAAATAATTGTTACCCCTTGCGCTATGCACAAAAATCTTGTCTTAAGTTTTTAAGAACTTATCTTAACTTATCAATAAATAAATATTATTTTTATTATTATAAACTTTGGAAACATTCGCTTTCTATGTAGGTATGTTAAATGTTTACTTTATACAAATTGTTAATTTCATGAAACAATCCCATATCATATATATTATGGCGTTGAAGACACACTAACGTGAAAAACATTATCAGTGGAAACCTAATACGCTTCAAACCTTCAATAGTACGAAAACCTGTGGAACGCCAAAGCGCCATAATGCGCTTCCACAATGTTCCATTCAACGCCAACCCGCACTATAGAGCCGATTCAGAATGGTCGCGTTCTCAAGGAATATTGAGCCTTAAATATGTTCGTATAATACTTACATAAATTTTATCTGATAAATGAATAATAGTTTAAAATATTCTCGCTTCTCGTTTATCACACGCGCGCGCGCCATCTGAAAAAATAAATAATTTCATGTCACCATGTTTTCAAAGTCATATTACTGTACTTATCTACGGGAAAACTTCGTATTATATGATTTTTATTGTGAAGATCACTTATTTAAATTCATGGAAAATATAGTAAAACTGTATATTAAAACTTTATACTCAAACTGTATACTAAAACTGTATACTAAAACTGAATACTAAAACTGTACACTAAAACTGTATAGTAAAACTATATACTAAAACTATATACTAAAACTGTATATTAAAACTATAGTAAAATTGTATACTAAAACTGTATATTAAAACTATAGTAAAATTGTATACTAAAACTGTATACTAACACTAGTAAACTATAGTAAAACCGTATTTTAGTATTTTTTTTTGTAACTTGATGTAGAAAAAAATCAATTCTCTAAATATATCTAGCTGTTCTGGGGAAAGTACTTATGATATATTTACAAACATTTTTTATAAATACATAAAGACGTTATCTGGTAAGACAGAACCATTTACAAAATAATCATTTTGCAAAAAAACGATTCAGCAATTACGAGATTACACTCTACTGGCGCACGGCGTGGCAAACACGACAGACTCTCGGGTCTTCAAAGACTTCTGGGTCGAAAATCCCGGCTTTCAAAAGGTTGTATTTTCTGTTCCACTAATCAGTTTTAGTTATTAAATAGGTACCTAACATCCTTAATATATTAACTAATACCACAAGAGGATTGTTTCGTAAATAAATTATATTTTCATTTGCTTATCCCTTTGTTTACATATATACAGGTACTTAGGATAGAAAGGGAATCATAAACAAGTTAAAATGTACCCACTACTACCCTACATAGGGATTATAATCGATGATCTTTTTGACGAAAATCCAGTTTAGCGAAAAGACCGAGCAAAACGCCTCTCTTGTCGGTTTAAAATTAACATTTAATTAATTAATCTAGAATCTAATCGTAACTCCGGGGTCAACGTTTTCATTAATTTATAAGCGTAAAATACCGGTTATGTTGAATTTTACGAATTTTATTATGGTTTATCTTAAACCACAATGAGATTTTAGGAGATTTCCTGGTAATAAAATGTAATAATATTTTGAAATAATAACAGTTATGTTGTTATTTGTTGAGGAGATAAGCGAATCCGTGTACCCGAAGTAAGCTCATTTTTTCCTTAATTTTGGTGAAATTAATCAAACACTTTCAAGTACCGAATTTCTTTCTTGAACTGACAATCAATTTTATTGGCCTGTCTGGGTGGGGCCTAGGAGTAAATCGAAATAAATCACATTTGCAGGGATTCAGGGTGTTATTCCTATTCTTTTGTATGCTATGTAAACCAGAACACGACGGCCTCCATGCTCGAGGGGTAAGGCTCTCGACTACGAATCCGAAGGTCGCGGGTTCAAATCCCGGCGTACGCAAGTAAATTTTATTTAATTACATTGTGCTGTTTCACAATTAATTCATTTAAAAATAATATATAGTAAATTTGCGCACGTTCGAGAGTGGAAGATGCTCTCAGTATCGCCCTCATGAAAGACCACCATTCAGAATTGAAACGTTGCTTGAAATGGCTATAAGCCGTGTTTGGTGACCAGATCTGAATAGACAGGTATTTACCCACCTTCCTCTTCCCTTTCTCCTTCCCGTCCCCAATACCTTCAACCTCACAACATTCCCCAATTGAGGCTGCCACAGTCTCACTGGCTCCAGACGGTTGGGAGCAGTTGCGACTCTTATGCAGTATTCATAAAAAAAAAACTATACCAAGCATTGGCATGGATTGCTCTATGACCAAAGGTAGGCTATGTGCATTAAATATTTTATTATTACCTTCCGTTGATTGCTGTGGCCAACTAAATAACTGAGCGTATCAGTTCTTACCCATTCATGGAAATTTCTAGAATTTTAATTTTTTTTTCTTTATATCTCAATTTCTCGTTATGGTTCGTCGATTTTCTTAGGATAAACACGGCTTTTCAGTCTTTATGAACTGCATGCCACTGATATTAAGTAGGATCTGAAACAATCACCGCCCATAATTCAGTGCGGAAACATTCAAACAGTGTGGAACATTCACCGCGGGGAACATTCACTCAGGAAAGTTCACCGAACACAATTCACGCGGGGAAAATTGTTTGTCATTTCTTGGAAGTGTTAGGTTAAGTTAGGTTAGGTTGGGTTAGGTTAGATTAGGTTAGGTTTGTGTTAGATTAGGTTAAGCTAAGTTGGGTTGCAATTTTTATTGATTAACTTTTTTAATAATTAATGTAATACAAACATTACTTTATTTACGTTAGTCCTTAGCACCATTAGACACTTTTTATGTATTTCGTGCGGTGAACTTTTCACGGCGAATTTTGGGCGGAAGTTTTTCAATACACTCGACAGATGGCTATTATAGAGGTTTTACATTTTGTATTATGTATTATGACGAAAACTCATATGAATTAATATCACATTTTTTCTTCATATATTTCAACGATTTAGACGTTTTGCTAAAATTGGTAATATTTGAAGTTTGTTTTATTTAATTTTGCTTTAAAAAAAAGTAATTATTTCGCTGAAAAATAGTATTAATAGTAGCAATTCGTCATGTCTTACTTTCTCGTAGTTTAATTTTGAAAGGTCCATAACAAATGATGGTTTTTTTTATATTACATTTACATAACTCCACAGAGGAGACAACGTAGAAAAAAAATCCCTTGATCTATGTCATCTTAGGGGATGCTGTGTGAAGAGTCTTATATATAAGGAAAGGAAGGAGAGGAAGTTCCGGCAAGGAAAAAATATGAGTAGTGGGTAGGAATCTGTATCCAGTGTATCCAGGACAGAAGAATTATTTAAACCATCTTTCCCACTGCGGTGCAAGGCGATGGATCGAGAGTATCCGGGTGGAGAGATCAAGGAGTCTTCTTCAACCGTCCCCTCCCTATCCGGCCCACCACGCAGTTGGTGCGCAGACGCTCCTTCTGGTCCGTCTAGACCGTCTGGACCAACCTCACCCCATAAACCCGGGCACCCCTGCTTAGTCACCAAACGTAGCGAACCACTTGGGGGGTGACATATGCAAGAAGTTTTGGTTATCCATAGAATGATTTTTGGGGCGACGGTACTCATAACCGTCTCCTAAATTGATTCCATTTCCGTACTTAAACGTTCACCATTTAATGATGTCACGTTACACCACTTACTAAGCAAATCCAACATAAAATAAAATAAAATTGTAATGTCTCATTTATTCTACCCGAGAATAGATATAATCAGAACATTTTTATTTAAATAGAACAAAATGCCACGGGAAAAACATCAAAGCTTTCATCTCGTTAATATTTAATTTAAGTCATGTTAAAATGGACCGCTTCCTAGGCTGGGAGTGAAATTCGCAGAAAATTAATATCATGTATAAAATGAAAAGATTTATTTTTTCGTAAATTTCAGAAAATTACGACGTTGGCTCCATCGAGTTCTCTTCCGACGGAAACTTGATCGCTGTGGGCAGCAGATCCACGAGAATCAGAATATACGATGTACAAACAAAAAAGGTAATAACATATTTTGGATTGATTGCTTAATCAAATTAATTAGAACGTTAATGAATATTTCAAGAAATTTATTTTGAATGTTAGAAATTAATCTTAAAACCGTCAAAAAACCGTTTGACGGCCTCCATGGTCGAGGGGTAAGGTTCTCGACTACGAATCAGAAGGTTGCGAGTTCAAATCCCGGCGTGCGCAATTAAGTTTTATTTAATTAATTTGTGTTGTTTGACAATTAATTCATTTAAAAATATTATTTACTATATTTGCGCACGTTCCAGAGTGGAAGATACTCTCAGTATCGCCTTGGTGAAAGACCACCATTCAGAATTGAAACGTTGCTTGAAATGGCTTTTAGTCGTCTTTGGTAACCAGATCTGGATATCCAGGTATTTCCCACCTTCCTCTCCTTTTTCTTTCCCCTCCACAATACCTTCAGCCTCACAACATTTCCCAATCGGGGATGCCATAGTCTCACTGTTGGGAGCAGTTGGGACTCTTGTGCGGTATTCATATATAACAATAAAATTTTTTTAAATGGTTTAATTTGAAGTTCTAAGAGGCATTTTTCGTTAGATGACGTCATATGGTTACCAATCTCGTTCTCGATGTCGTCCCGGGTGGTGTCTATGACGTCAGGCCTTTAGATTTGTTATTCATTTAATCATTTTAGGCGATCAATTATCATTTCTACAAATAACCGTGTACGATAAAACCTAATATAATCAATATTTTTTTAATCGTTGAAAATAATGTTTACAAATTTCACATGAAATATAGAACAGAAAATATGCAAAAATAAAACGGTAACGGTCGCATCTGGGACTCGAACTCGGAACCTCTCGGTCTATCCGAGACCAGCGCTCTAATCGAATTTATTTGCAAAAAAATATTGTAATGACTTTTATTAGCTTCAATAACTTATTCCTAAAAAAATTAATATTAATCCCAGACTTGTAGATAAATTCAATAAATGTCCCATGTAAATAAAAATCGGATAGGTATATCCGAGAAACTATCTAGATTGCAAACAAATTCGGGTAGAATCTTGTAGTCATATATATAGATATAAAGATAGCACCCAAAAATACACGGGAGTTAAATGAAGATGATATTAAGAGGAACGGCTGCGGTGCCTGTTTAATACATAACTTAATTTTGGATTTGAGGCCAAAATACCCATCCAAACTGAATGATATATATTTTTTTAATAAAAGTTTAGTAAATATCTAATACGGATGAGAAATATTTTATTCATTTTTGTTTTAAATTATGAAGTAGATGCCATGGAAAAAAAAACAATTTTCATAATTTTAGAGGCGACTTAGAAAATTATTTGCGGGTTTATCGTATATTTAAAAAAAAACTTGTTTGTCACGTAAATAAAATTAGGTAAATAAAAATATTTAAAAAAAACATTAAAAAAAAAAAAGTTTTTTCGGGTCGATATTTTAAATTGTGTACGGCAAATTTGTTTTCCAACATAAATTGGTTATTTTTAATTTAATTTAATGTTCACCATAATGCTTATTTTAATACGTTTTTTAATTTTTCATTTTATAGTTCATTATATTTTCAAAACAGACGGAGTAAAATTTTTTTTATCACCGATACCCCGAAATAATTGTTAAAGGTGCCTCTAAAATCCTCTTTAACAGTTCTTAAAAGGAATATACTAACCAAAAATATTTGATACGAGCTGTGTGTTTTGTGTCACCGCGAATATTAGTAATAGGGATAAAATTCGCTTGGAAAACGGAGTCTAGAAGTTTGTGTTGTAAGCGCAAGAGAAAGTTTTTATTTATTTCGTGAAGAATTTTCTAAAAAAATACAATAAATTAATCAAGGGAATCCTCCAAAAATAATCTTAGCTACAAAGCAGTATTTAAAAAATCTTGTTTCTTACATGCATTCATAATTATGTAACGAAAAAAAAACAGGAGTTTACGCTTACATTTTTCACAACGTAATTAAGAAAGTTATTATAATTCTTATTAAAGGAATTTTTGCGAAAAGGTTTAATTTATCCAAAGCATATTTTTTTGTTTTTATAATGTAAACCGATTCGTAGTATAGATTAATCGAAATAGTGATTTCACTGATAGCTTCGCCTTAAATTGAAGTATGATATCGATAAAAATTATGGAAAGCAATAAGGTGGCATTAGCACAATTGCTTAGAGCGCTAGTCCCGGATAGATCGAGAGGTCCTGGGTAATAAGTGAATAATATATATTTAATATATATATTATTTATATTTATAATATATATTTAATTTGAATATGAAAATATATTTTTATTTGGAGTGCTACCATTTTTCACTTGAATTCCTGATAACAATTTTCAACAGGCGTAAAAATAGTTAAGCCACTCTCACACGTGTTTCAACGGATCTCTTATTGGTATAAGGCAAATCGATAAGAGCTTAATTGTAATCTCTACCTCTTTCTCCTAGAAATGCATGTAACGGAAAGAGAACAAACGACGAAACACTCAGTGGCAGGATTTTGCCATGGGAAAATGAGAGTGTGTCAGATGCGAGTAATAATTTAGTATGCTTTTAAGTGTAACTAGTTAAACACCACGCTATTTCTCCGCAACGGTAGGCAGTACCCAATGATTTAACGAGACACAAATCCCTTATTGCTTCATTAAAAATCATACACATTATTCTGTTACCCGGGTTCTTGATACAACTCGCTTCAAGAATTCCATCCAACTGCTTGAGCCTACTTGGACGTCTCTACGTTCTTCTTCTGAATGAACTAACTAACTAACCATCGCACCGCTTTTCAGCAGGGGTAGGCTGAGAGAATAGACCACCCCGTCTCGGCAAACACTCCTCGCTTCATTCACATTCATATATCGTCTCATACATACTCGTCAGTTATTTTGAATAAAGTATTTGATTCACTCGATCGTGCAATGTCTTCCTTGGGCGTCCCCTACTTTTTCTACCACTAACTTTCGCGCCATATGTTCTCCTTACACTCCTTTCTTCGTTCATCCATTCTACGTGCCCTAACCATCTAAGTGTCCCCCTTTTAATCGTAACCATTACGCTTAAAATCCGGATCTCCTCATTTTTAACACGGCCGTGCAAAATTTTACCACATATACGCCTCAGAGATTCTTCTTCTATATTACATGTGTGCATAATAGCTCAGTACCGTGAAATATCACGGGATATTAATAAAAATTTAAAAATATTCGAGAATCGAACCCCGATCAAGTGCTCGGGGGGCAACTTTACTGACCATTACACCACCAACTACTGTAAGAACGGCGCCATAATTTTTTTTATTATATTATGTACTGAAAATATCAATGAAGTGTTTTTGATTTGTAGGAATTACTCACTTCAAATCAGAAATTAAATTGTTTATCATTGATTTAATTTGGTGCTTCCCATAATTAGTTAAGTCCTATTCATTTGGAGTATATATTATCAGGAATTGTGTATGTAATGTAACATGTCTCTATATAAAAAAATTGAATGTTTATCTGTCACTCCTTGATTTTATCGAAAATTACTGGACCGGTTTCTCTGAAAATAGCACAATTTGTACTTATTAGTACCGGGAAGGTTTAGAGAGTACTTTGAACGAAATCCAATATGTAAAAATGTTGCTAGAGCGTTTTAAAATTAGTATGAAAAATATTGAACCGGCCATGTTGTATTGAGGTTAGCCCATAGAATACCACTCTGGTTAGCCACAGATTACATATTCAAAATAAGGTTTGTTTATGTAGTATATTTACAAAATGGAAAACACAATAAGGTACCTTAGATATGTTTTGAATAAATAAATATTTGGGATGAAAAAAAAGTCATCATAAGGCATTACTTTCGAAGTGAAATCAATCATGGCACCCAAACGACAAGCAAGAATTCATAACTTCATAAGTTTATTCCAAAATATAAATAATACCGAGCAAGGCCGTGTACACATCAGCTAGTTAAGCAATTAAAAAATACTTTTTTGGTATTGAAAAGCAGATGCGAACCTCATTTCTATAGGATGGCATAATAAGCAAGCATTTTCAATTTGCGATTCCTTCTCAGTTCGATACTTCGAAATGGAGAAATATCAAATGCAAAATTTAATACGAAATGTCGCTATGTTGAAAGGATTCCAAAGAACGTCCATTCAATCTTGCCGAGAGACCTTCCGTTCTACTTTCTAATGCGTCAAAGAGGAAATGACATCGTTTCTCGAAAGGACAGATGCCGAAGAAGGGAAATGTATTTCAATATTAGCAATCTAAAATCTCCATGGGCTTATATTGTACAATCTAATATCAGGTTGGGCAAAAAGTAATTTCGTATTTTGCGCCCTTTTTTTCCAACTAGGTATTTCTCCTTCATTATTGGTCACATCGGATCATGCAAAACGGCGTTGTAAAGGTGTAAGTGTATACTACAAACGCTTATTTGATAGTTTGCGCTTGGTTGGTTCAGTCGTGATCTATCGTGCGTCGATTATCGTGCGTCGATTAGGTCTCAAATGAAGAAATTCGCTATATTTTACATCTTTACGACCAAAAAAAATTGCGATGTATACGGGGCCGATACTCTTTCGGTTCGTGCTGCACAACAGTGGTTTGTGCAATTTAATTCTGGTGTAGTGGTGGTGAATGATGCACCACGCTCTGGCAGGCCTGTCGTCGAAAATGTCGATAAAATCATGGAAAATATCGAGATAGACCGTCATAATAGCAGTCGTAGCATCACCCAGGACCTGAATATCGATCATAAAACCGTTTTGAACCATTTGCAGAAGACTGGATTAAAAAAAGCTCGATGTTTGGGTGCCACACGAGCTGACGCAAAAAACCTCATGGATCGAATTTCCATCTGCGAATCTCTGCTGAATCGCAACAAAATCGACTCATTTCTAAAGCGGGTGGTGACTGGTGATGAAAAGTATGTCACTTATGACAATGTCAAGCAACAGAGATCGTGGTCGAAAGCCAACGAAGCGGCCCTGACCGTGGCCAAGCCAGGACTGACGGCCAGGAAGGTGCTGATGTGTGTTTGGCAGGATTGGCAGGGAATACTCTACTATGAGCTGCTCCCTTATGGCCAAACGCTCAATTCTGCCATCTACTTACTACAACTCGGCCGTTTGAAGCTGGTGACCGAAGAGAAGCGGCCAGCATTGGTGGATAGGAGAGGAATCGTGTTTCACCAGGACAACGCCAGGCCGCACACATCTTTGATGACGCGCCAGAAGCTCCGGGAGCTCGGATGGGAAGTTATTATGCATCCACCCTATAGTCCGTACCTGGCACCAAGTGACTTCCACCTGTTCCTGTCTATGGCCAACGCGCTTGGGGGTACAAATTGGTTGTCCGAGTTTTTTGCGAATAGGGACAAGGGCTTCCATGAGAGGGGTATAATGTTGGATGCTCGTTGGCAACAAGTTATTGAATATAATGGTGTAAATTTTACTTAAATTGGATGATTGTAACACCTTTTATAAAGCATTGAAATAAAGCGAAAAATACGAAATTACTTTTTCCCCAACCTAATACTCCTATATAGATTTTGAGTATGTGTGAATGTATCTTTTATTATTATTCATTATTTCGGTACTGGAATAAGATGCGGGGTTGAATTAAAGTCAATCAGTGACGGATCGTGACATTTGATGGTGCTATAGTACTAAGTTTAAAAAACTCGACATTATTGATGTTGTTGAAGCAAAAATATATTTTTTTTAACAAGCAAAACTGAAAATTCCAGAAAATCTTCATACAAATAGTCGAGTTAAAAAAACAATACAATAAAGTTACAATCATTTTCGCCTACATCAACATACGTAATCTCGTTTTTTTCAATCTCAGCACCCTAGCACACTCAAAAGTCATGAGCCGCCACAGAAATCAATATAGGGAAGTTTTTGTAAGAGACACAATATGGTACACTTCAACTTGACTTCCGAGATTACCGGAGGCCGTGAAGAGTTAAAAATTACAAAAAAGCAGGAAGGAAATAAAAATTACACAAAAGTTTCATTCGGCTTCGGTAGGAACACATTCAAATTTCGAACTCCGTTCTGCATGTCGTTATAAGTTCAAGTATTAACCTCATGCTCTTTTATTTTAAAATGATCTGCTGCGTTCCAACCAATCTGATCATATATTTTCATATGAAGCGGTAACTTTGTTATGTGAAATTACAGTTTGAAAATAAAACAATTACTTTGTTGACATCACTTTTATTTTTCATAAGAGCACTTACGTCTTAATAATAATGGTTTCTCGGAATTTGCCAACCACCTCCTAGAAACAGACCACACTTTTAATAATAAACTAGGCATTAGTTTACTGCATGCAAATGGAATGGGTATTGGACTGGATCATTTGGAAGCATTAGAGATAAGCTACGCCAAAAACACTAATATTAGACTCATTATTAATCAAATCAGTTTAAATAAAACCCCGATACTAAAAATGTTCCGATTTGACACAGGTACATTCCCTTCCCAGTAACACATGTAGCATAGTTTAGAATTATAAAATAAAATAAAAAAATAAAAAAAAAAAAAAAAAAAAATAAAAAAAAATTATACTGCCCTTAAGAAGCCACGGTAGTAGCGAAACTCGGTCGGCAATAAGTATAAAAAATAAAAGTGATGTGAACAAAGCAATTGTTTTGTTTTTAAATTAATCCGATTAAAAGTATAAATTTCTTTAAAACACAGAAATTTATGTGGACAATTTTAACAGTGTATTAAAAATAATTAATAACTATTAAATGAGTGTGGACATTTACTTATGAATACTGTATGACTGGAAACGAGTGTATGAGTTTGTGTATTTATGAAGTATGTTTACAAGAGACGGAAAGGCTCATAAGGATATTGAATGGAAGGTAAATGCAGGAAACTCTAGGACTGAACGCCGTTGGCGCTAATGAAAATATTCGAAGAAGCTAGTATTCTACAATAGAGTGCTGATATCATCCTTGATGTATGGTAGCGAGGCATGAAACTGGCAGAGAAAGGTGAAAGTCTGAATGCTGTAGAAATGATATCGATGAGATTAGTGTTAAAACCATGTGTGACCGTGTTGCTAATGTGGAGACCCGGAAAGAATAAGAATTTGATGTAAACGTAGTGACAATAAACTTAGGACAGTTTGAAAATGGCCTTAAACGCCAAAACAGCTGTCACAATAATAAAAACTAAAAATACTTGCAAATCTTAAGAATAACATTATTAAATTTGATTTACATTAAATTTAAAAAAAAAATAAATGGAGTTCTACGAAATAAACACAAAAACAATTAATAAACGTAGTGAACAAAAATAAGAAAAAGGCGCTAAAAAGGTTTGAACATGTGGAACGAATGAACGAAGACAGGAGTGCTAGGAGAATGACGCGAAAGTGAATGACCAGTGAATCAAATACTTGAGTCAGATCATGTCAAAAGACTAAAGAAGAGAAGAGTATGTATGATATGATTCATGAATGTGCATGAAGCAAGGAGTGTGTGCAATAAAAAGCGAACTCCTTCATTTGATCAATCTGTACATACTCAAACGAACTACAAGACAGATATTAAATTTTTACATATCTATATCCCGTTCCAACTATACTTTAAATTCCCCAATTCAAGGCTTACACAGTCGTGGTAACAAATACTTAAATGATATGGATGTATTTGACAATACTCTAAACTTGGCAAATTTCAAAAGAAGGATGAACGAATTGTTTCTGCCTAGTTAATAATTTTTTGTTAACAACAATTTTTACTTTATTTACTTATTTGTTATTAATATCAATATTGACTTATTGGATATAACATTTTTTTCTGTTACTGTGTATTTTTAGCTTTGGTGCAGTTTTTTAATTTTATTTTTTCAAGTGTAACTTAACTTTTGTCGTAGCTTTTCAAGTGTCACTTAACTTTTTTAAGTGTAATTTAACTTTTGTGTATGTTTTATATTTTTTGTTTTTCTTATGTGATTTAAAAAATAATGTATCTCTATGTAAAAGCCACCTGGGCGAGTAAATAAATAATACAATAAAAAAAACCTATTTGACTAACCCTACGGAGAAATGGCGTGATGCTTGGTTAGTTAGTTAGTTTTCTAAATACCTACAGCGTAAGTAAATAGAAATGTTTGCTTCACGGCTAATTATAGACTCGATTATGTTGGTTTCGCTGATTTGTCCATCAAAATCTGAAGGTAGTTTTGATTTTGAATATTAATTGATTTCGTTACCATGCGTGGCTAGCTTCAAAATGTGTGATATGTCTGGAAACCATCGATGATTTAATGATTTTAAACTCACCAAGAGCGAACAATTATCGGAGCAATTAAAGGGTCTGAATGCTAGTAATTAATTTTCTTAATAGGAAAGTAAAGTAAGTGTGAACAGTGTTTCATCATGAGGTCAGGGTTATATATCTAAAAGCGACAGTAAAAATATTAATTACGTTCACTGAATACATAATCCATGGAAGTGTGATCTATACCGATTTGAAAGAAAATTGGTGTCGCCAAATTACGTAATACCTTTAGACATCTCACATATTAAATAAATTTTGGTTCCTGCCGTGAAAGAATTTCAACATTTGAAAATATTTCATAAATATCAACCGACGTAATAATTAAATGAATTTACCACAAACAGTTTTCTTATATCTTCAGTGATTATAGCTAGTGGTGTGCAATCCACAAAAGCTGTGAATTGCACACCGAAGGGACCATAAAAAGAAAACAAAACTGCGTCAAACCTGCCATAAAAAATATGTTTTCCATAAATTTGTGACAATTTTTTTTCACTAATCGTTTTATACAAATGCAAATTTAAACTAACACCTTTTTTTGGAATAACTTATTGATGTTTATAAACCACATTGCAATATACTTTTAATCATTGAAGATAATATTGACAATTCCCAAAATGAAAGGTGAAATCGAAAAGACACAGAAAATAACCTTGGATAAAGTCCGGGATAGACCACGAGGTCCTGGGTTCAAGTCTCAGCTGTTACCGTTATCTTATTCTTTTCGGTATCATGTTTCATTATGAGAGTTAATATTACATTCAATGATTTAAAAAAATATGTATACCCTTAGTTGCAACCTGATTTATGGTACTTGGCTTCCTCAATCTGATTTTTTTTGCGGGATATATAACCCAAATCGAGGCATCACCATACTTTCTACCCATCCATAAATGCTCTCTTTCAAAATAACGAGAATAAAAAATTATACATAAAATACTAAAAATAATCCTCCGTAAGCAGTAAAATCCTGTCCCAAGTCTTAGTATAGTCTTAAGTTTCTCTTTTACTACCACCATAAATAAATAAATCTTTGGCTGAAGAACATTATTAACTTTTTTTCAATGCAGGCACATACAGGAGAACTATATCGCTAATCGGTCGGGCAACGTTGTGAGGCGGGTTAAGGAGAGGGCTGCAGGAAGGGATTTCTTAATGCGGGCCTTAAATATAGGAGAAAAGACAGATACCGGTAGGTCATTCCACATACGAGGCGATTTACATAAAAGCGAGTCGGCGAAACGACCCGTTCTCATGAGGCCAACATCAACTCGTGCACTGGCGCGGAGGGGATCAACGCTTTCGGGCAGGCTCCATTGAAATATCTGTAGAACAGTCTCATCATACTTACATTGCGTCTGTGCATAAGAGATGGCACTCGGTCTGCTAACAACGGATTGTCAATCAGACGAACCGCCTTCCTTTGCACAGAATCAATGATATGAACGTATTATTGAACTATTTTTTTTTATATCCCCCAATCAATTATTATCGATAATATTTTCTAGTATTTCTGAGGATTCCCCAATATTGGGCACCAAATGCTCCACATCGCGCGTATGGTTTCAATCTATATACTCGTATATAAAAATCAATTTAAGTTTGTTTGTCCTCGATGTTCTCGAAAATTACTGGACCGGTTTCGCTGAAAACAGCACAGTTTGTTTTTATTAATGCCGATAAGGTTTAGAAAGTAGTTTGAATGAAATCCAATATGTAAAACTGTTGCTATAAGGTTTTTAAATTAGTATGAAAAACATTGAACACGCCATGTTTTATTTAGTTTAGCCCGTAGATATAACACTCTGATTAGCCACAGATTGCACATTCAAAAGAAGAAGGTTTTTTTGGGTAGAATGGAAAACACGCGTAGGCACCTACCCAAGAGCTTTATGATTTAGATATATTTTGAAAAAATAAACGTTTGGAATGAAATAAAATATTCAAATAAATGTTTCTTTATTTGGAGTTACTTTTGCTGTCAAATCAATTATGGCACCCTAATGACAAGTGAAAAATCCCGAGCAAGGCCGGGTACACATCAGCTAGTTACTTATATATCATCATATATACGTAATAACTAAACACAGCCTGCCTTTGGTCGTGGAGAAATACACGCCACTGATTAAAGTAGATATTTATTGAAGATTAGTACAGCTAGTAACTGTTTAACAAAATGTTTGATTTCAGATAACGGCTGTTTTCAGCCTCGAATCTAATTTTTTTCCCCCACCTCAAGAGCCAGACCGGTTTCACCTGAGTAAGGTGGTGTCGTTGAGTTGGAGCCACCAGAATCCCGATACCTTTGTCAGTGGAAGCTGGGATAATACCATCAGGGTAAGCCATTCACGGTATTTTATGTTTTTATTATGGAGAATTTTGTGCTTTAAATCTAGAATTCCATTTATTTATACACGAAACAACTCAGAAGCGGTATCCTGTTTATGCTGCATATGTTCAGGTGAATTATATAGTCACCCGGTTAGGTAGTCTTGTGAGGTGGGTTAAGGACTGTAGAAAAGAAGTGGTTATGTCAGCCTTGTATAGGCTTCGATTTAATGGAGGAGACGAATACAAGTAGATCGTTTCATATGCGTCTCTTTTTTTAATTAAGGGGGAGAGGGACGTCAGAGAGTTATTATTTATTAATTCAAAATAATGATAGTATTATTACGCCATACGATAAACATAATGTTTTTAAATAGAAACATATTTGTTAAATATTTTATAAATTTACATAGGCTTAGCATTTATCAAAATTTAATCAGAAATATTACTTTTTTTCTGACCGTCCCATTGTATGTTTTACAAAATATTTAAAATACGAATATGTTTTTTAAAGTGAACAAAAGTATGTTTAATAATTTGTCTTTGCGTTTTTGTAAATAAACGTAACCAAAAATTTATAATTCGCATTACAAAAAAAAAAAAAAGTTGTTCTCATGCTGTCGACACCAATTGTGAACGGGTGTTCGGCTCTTCTCCGCCGATATATTCTTGTGTAAATGGGTATAGGTACCACAGGATCTGTTTCAAGTAAGATTCGCATCTGCCAGCACAGCGCAGTGTAGACACGTAAAGTGAAAGACACGACAAAATTAGTTGCTTACGTTATTTATTTATTTATTTGTAAGAAACAAACAGCTTTTAGTACAGATTTATATGCAAAGGAAGTTTTACAAAAGGTAAGCCAACAAAGTTTCTTATGCTAAAAGTGGTTAAGAAAGTATGTTTTATTACAAAAAACAAAATAAGAATTAAAGGAGGAGAGGAAGAGGAAGATAGGATCGGGACAGGTGATGCTCTCGATACATTTTACAGGCGTGCATCACAATTTGTGGTCGTACGTATTATTGCGGTTCGATATTTTGAGAGGGTATTTTGAAGAATGTCGCTATTGTGAAATTGTGCGTTATATTGCGCACAAATACGGGGAATTGGAGAATTTATCCTGAGATAATAATAATAATAATATTTATTTATTTGAAACACACATTATTTAACAATAAAACATTTTTCAGAAAGCTTTGACTGCCCAAATAGGAACAAATTCCATTTTAGGACAGTCAAATTGACAAGAAGAACGGCTGCGCTTCCTGTTTCATACATAACTTAATATTGGATTTAATACTCATCCAAACTGAATTATATATTTCATAAATTAAAGGTTTAGTAAATGTCTAGTACAGATGAGAAGTGTTTTATTTATTTTTGTTTTACATTATGAAGTATATAGCATATGAAAAAAAATCATAATTTTAGAGGCAACTTAGAAAATTATTTGCGGGTTTACTGCATTTAAAAAAATAGAAGTCATATTTGCAATGTCAATATGATTACGTAAGTAAAAATATAAGAAAAAACATTAAAAAAAAACTTTTTTCGGGTCGATATTTTAAATTATGCACGGCAAATTTGTGTTCCAACGTAAATTGGACCTTTTTAATTTAATTTAAAGTTCACCATACTGCTTATTTTAGTATTTTTTTTTATTTTTCATTTCATTATATTTTCAAAGCAGCCGGGATAAAAGTTTTTTTTAATCACCGTTAGCCCTCAAATAATTGTTAAAGGCGCGAAAAATCAATTCCTATAATGCCCTTTATTTCATAATGTAAAACAAAAATAAATAAATTACTTCTCATCTGTAATAGATATTTACTATACTTTTTTTTGAAAAAAAAGTATCATTAGGTTTTGGTGAGTATTTTGGCCTCAAATCCAAAATTAAGTTTTGTATGAAACAGGCCGCACAGCCGTTCCTCTTAAGTGCCATTATACAAAAACAGAAGGGAAAAAAGCTAGTATTGACATAGTATGGTAATATAATATATCTAAAAAAATAGAATAATATTTAAGTATAAAGTGATTATTATATGTGTTTTATATGTACTGGTTGGTGCTATGAGGAAAAAAATGTGTTTAAAATTGAGTACTAAAAAAAAAGATAACATTTTTGAGTAATATTGATAAGATTGAGTTACATATCACTCAGCTTTATGAGCCGACGACGTAACTCAGGGATGCAGCCCGAAGAGAATGTAGCAAATAGTTAATAACGTGCTAAATATATTTTATATATGAACACATTCACGCACGGTGAAATTTGAATACTTCCTTCTGTGCCGTGCCTGCCACTGTACGTGTCTGCACTGCACGGTGCCGGTAGAAACGAATAGACCTTTACTCGAATATTTCGAAGTCGAGATTGATATTGCGTAGACTTACTTGTTTATAAAAGTCTATTCACATCTACCAGTACAGTACCAGTACAGGTACAGCATAGACGCGAGTATGGCTGTAAACTTAACTGTCAATTGAGCATTAGTATCTGCCACAACATGTTTGAGGACTTTATAATCGTATTCCCATATTTATTATTATATTATAACCTAAATTCCCTGACCAATTCGATCAATTTATCGTAATCCATCTACTCGGTTTTTGCAATATCTACGTCTGATGATGCTAACGAAGATATGCGTTGCTAACGGTATTTTTTTCTTCTTTTTTTCTATTTTCATTATTTTTATTTATTTTAACGGTACTGTGTCTGTCTCACTAGGACAACCTGTGTTGAGAGCAGGCTAATTTATAAAGTTTACAATTTACACTATAATGTTATGGTAAATAGTTTGAAGCGTCGATTGAACATTGTATCGTACTTACCAGGGATGTTTTAAAAAGTCATTGAATGTTGATCTGTTTTGGCAAGTGATCCAAATGTTGGTGTCCAATTTATATTTACTGTAATTTGTGTTCATTATAATGGCCAGTGGAAGTACGTTATTTAGCATTGTTGCAAAGTATCAAAAATTTCTTATCAAAAAAGGGATAAGTAAGGGATTGTGCCCTTTAGATCTAGTATTACGAGCAGTTTGGATATTATCATTTGGATGTGTTTAAAGAGATATGTAAGTATGTTTTTTTCATAAAGTTGCCTAATATCCAAAACATAAATTCTCCTAACAATTTCGCCTGAACTGCTGTTGTGATCGGTAGTTTTAGAAGAATCTTTATAATTAGTTTCTGAGCCTTAAGGATGAGATCAATGGCGGTAGCAGTAGCTCCGTGTTCATACCAACTGCGCAGGCGCAGACGTCACAAGCGACATCAGCACGTCAAAATATTCTAGCCGACATACTCGGCCGGTGCTTGTCCGTGCATCCGCGGATACGTTACGCTTGCCTACGCTGGAATATGAATGTGTTCATAGATAATATAAGCAACTAATGTTGTCGTACCTGTACTGTACTGTTCTTCACTGCGTGGTGCTGGTAGAAGTGAATGGACTTTTACTAGTGTTTTAAGTAGTTAAGTACTGCCTTATACATTTAACGACATAACCGTTGTTTTGGTTTATTTAAGTTTTTAGTTAAGACGCAATAAAATTTATATCATAGAGGTGTACAAACTTTCTTTATCTATTCTGTTTTCAAAAATTAAAAAAAAAAGTTTTTTGTTTATTTTTTTATTTTTTTATTTATTTTATAATAAATAAAACAATACATTGGATACAGTGAGAAATAAATAACAGATATTAAATATTACCTAGTGGGTACCTATGATAAGTTTCAATGTAATGTCATATTTGTGATAGCTGCATCGAGTGCTATCGGGTGACGCGTGTAGTTTATACATGTGGGTGTACGTGTAAGTGTGAGAAGTGGTGATATATCACATAGAAGCGAAGCGATGTGTATGCGCATTGAGCATTTTAATGTCTTGACACAATGGTTATTTCAAATTATGTATATATTTTATGAGCTTTGCTACGATTTCATTCTGATTGTTTTAGATACCAACTTCGTAGGCATTGTCTAACTGTATCTTCTATCTATTACATAAAGAAGAATGTCCCGGGCGGGCGGTGTTTGTTTGTTTTGCATAAAAATCTACAGTTTGGTTGATGAAATTTTTCTTCACGAGATTTCCAAAAATCACCCCCTCTCCCTTTCATGCCACTAAAAGCAGAGTTTTGATACTTTTTGACGAAATTTTTGATGTTCAGAATAAGAGTACTGGGTGAAGGTAAGAGTAGGGGTTGGGATAACACAACTTTACTCCAAACCATTCAGAACACCGGGGAACGCCGGGTACTTCAGCTAGTGATATATATATTAATATGATATTCTGCGTTTCGTGGTACAAAATACCATTTTATTTTATAGCCATGTGGCCGAAGATTGTCTCAATTTTATTCGAAGAAACGTCCAAATTTATAACCGCTCCTAAATATTACACGTTTGGAAGTTGAAACGATTTCTTTGGAGAAATGGAAATCAGGACGTAAAACATAAGGGCAGGCGCGCACGAGTGACTTTTGAAACGGCAACAGTTTCGTGACTGTTTCAAAATCCATTGCATTATAAATATTATGGAGAGCGCGCACGTGGCGCCACGACATTCGTGTGACTTATTTGGATTTGTATGGATATTGGAACAATGACGAAACTGTTGCATTGACAAAAGTCGCTCGTGCGCCCCTGGACTTATGTTTTACGTCCTGATTTTCACAATAGAGACTCCTCCTACGTAAAGTATCGTAACTCCAAAATCGGAACTTTGCAGAAGAGTGGTTTGAAAAGACAGAAGTTCGGTACAAGTCGACTTTTAAAATTTATTTTTCACCAAATTTGGGACCTTCAGTGTCAATTTCGTCCCAAATTTGGTGCAAAAAAATCGAAAGCTCAACTTATACCAAGCTTCTGTCTCTTTAAACCACTCTCATGTAAATTTTCGATTTTGAAGTAATGACAGTTTACGTAGGAGGGGTCTATTGTATATAAATCGTGTCTCGCGGCATTCATGACCCTGCCTCATCATCAGAAACACTACAAACTTTTTGAATAATGTATATTTTTTTAATAATTTAATGTTTTAATATTAATTATTTTCTTTGGAACTTTCCATTTTTATTTTTCTCACGATTCTCACGGAAATTTTAATTTTTTTAATGACAGTACTTATGTCCCGTTAAGCCATGCATGTGTATAGGCAAATCATTTTCCAGATATTACTGCTTGTGTGTTGGTGTACTTTATAGTAGTAGTACCGTGGGGTAAGAGGGGATTGCGGGCGGGTGTTCGAAAACTAATGTACAAAATCGGGGCTAATGTTAGGTAAACAAGAATCTGTGAAGTATGGGGTTCCCAAGGAACAGTTATCGGCCTGTTATTGTTCCTCGTTTACATTAATGATCTATGTAATATGAAAATACCGGGAAAACTTTTCTCATTTGTTGATGATACTGCAATCACAGTACATGGTAAATCCTGGAACGAAGTCAGTGAAAATGCCAATAAATGCACCTCCATTATCAAAGAATGGCTCAACCAAAACCTTTCAACTCTGAACTGTGAAAAAACTATTTACATTCCTTTCTATAATACCAAAAGGACGGCACCTTTAACCAACCTAAATATAAGGTTCCACAACAATGTTTGCAACCCTGTTACATGCCATAATTGTACAGAAATGAGTTCAGGGAATACAGTTAAATATTTAGGAGTTATAATAGATAGTCAACTCGAATGGACATGTCATGTAGAAAAGCTTGTAAGTAAATTAAGGTATTTAACTTACATATTTAAACGTTTGAATAACATAGTTGATATCAAAATAATGAAAATGGTATACCACGCACTGGTGCAATCATCAGTATCTTATGGAATAATCGGATGGGGGGGAATATATAATACTTACCTGAAACCACTTGAAACATCGCAAAAATTAATACTAAAAATAATGTTACATAAAGAAAGTACTTTCCCCTCCATGCAATTATTCCACGAGGCTGAACTGTTAGATATAAGAAAAATTATTGTCTACAGTGCCTTAAATATGTATTTTCAAGAAAAAAACCATTCCCAAAAAATGAAAATCGTTCTAGTAACAGGATAAATAACGTACTTGAAGTACCTTTGTGTAAAACTAGGCTTGCGCAGAGACATGCTTTTTTATTGCTCCTAAAATTTTTAATTTTCTATGTACAGAATGTAAGTGTCCAAACATATTATCTTTAAACACATACAAAAATGAAATAAAAAACTGGATTAAAACCAAAGATATTAACCTTTTCCTGCTATAACTGTATATTTTCCTCACTTTTCTTTCTTTGTTTTTCGATTTGTTTTCTTAGCGAACTTAAAATCTTTTATTTAACTTACCTTCAACATCCATGTATTAATACAAATAAACCAATATACTGCAACTAACTGATACCAGGTATACCCACGCACTGGCCTTGCCTATGTGGGATTTTTTTGTTTTATATACATTACTCATAGGTTGTTCAGATGTATTTATAATTTAATGTAAAAAAAAAAACAACAACAAAATGCTTATAATCATTGTACCTTATTTGTGTGAATGTATGTTTAAAAAAATGAATTAATAAATTTAAAAAAAAAATAATCGCGAACCAGTTTGAACCACTATCGGTGTGCACAAATACATTCAAACGTGCGCTCTTTAAAGTGATTTGTCTGTACATATGATATGTCTTTGTTCAAAACAACACTGAACACGTGAAAAAAGACCTATATACAGGGTGATAAGATATGAACCTGACTTATTTGAGCCAGTGATTCCTGACAAAATTACAAATTAAAAAAAGTTTATAATTTTATTTTCCAATACCAAAAAAAACCACAAAATTCATCTGTCGTAACTGGTCACCCACCGTGTCTGTCAAAACTGTCAAATACATACTGATTTCATATATTTTTAGGTGAATTAATAAAATAAAAATTAAGTGTAGCCGCAGACTAAAATTTCATTATCATTTTTTTATTCCAAATAAGGTCAGGGATCACTGGTTAAAGTAAATCAGGTA